>JASANF010003998.1:0-75613 GCA_030248245.1 Trissonchulus sp. WLG1_4 | reverse complement strand
CCTGCTTAGGCAACTTTTGTATTCTGTCCATTGCGCTAACCTCCCCAGGATAACTCCTGGTCCCCATTTAGCCGACCGACCAATATTGAATGGATGACAGGCTGGGTGGACCTTGCTTCATTGTTTGTAGCTCAGGTAGGATTCGAACCGGAGACCTTTCGATCAACAGTAGGAGTGTAGGACACACTGCCACTTAGCCACTCTGCGTAAAGAAAGGGGTGCTATAATGACGGATGTTCGATTGGAACCACACATGTGCAGCTAAGGAAATCTGGGGGGGGGGAGTCGTCGACGGGGGGGGGGGGGGTGCGGAGCAACTTTTCCGGCGAATTTTCCTTCGTGAGCCACCAAATTTGCTCCTGAGCTACTAATTTTTGCTTTGTGAGCCACCCATCCACCCATTTTGCTCCTCGGTCGCTCGATTTAGCTTCGTGAGCTACTTTCAAAAAATTCTGAGGGGGGGAGCGGACCTGTCTGGGGGGGGAGCGGAGTCCGGTTGGGGGGGAGCAATCCCCCCCCACGCCCATGTATGATTGGAACATGTTATATACATACTCACATTGATATATACTTGTACTTGTAGCTTGAGTGAAGTGAAAGTGAAATGTGTATATTTGAGCGTTTTGAACGTATTTGTACTATACACATAGTGTATGATATGAAACGTATTGTAATTGTATTTTTTAGAGAGTTGAATAGTGTAAAAACGAAGATTGAAAATGTATGCACAAAAAAATAGCTAAACATTAAATGAAAAAATTTAAAAAGTGTCAAATTACGGCTGCAGAGTATATACAGATGATACGATACGACTGCAATTTAGATCGAACTTAAATTACTTAATGTCAAAATCGTAAGTCGTCACGGTCTGTGCATTTGACAATATGTAGATATATAACGCGCAATGTATAATTTAAAAAATTAAGTTAAACCTGAACTCCGACAGTAAGTGTTTTTTTTTGTGTGGGGGGAGTTCCCCCCCGCAATTCAATCCTGGGTTGCCTCCTTGCGTGGGACTCCTGCCCTCGTTGTTGTCTTTGCAAGTGCTGCAATTGCATCCCGCTCTGCAGTGATTCGGCACATTCTTCGATCTGAGTCCCTCAGCTCTAAGAAGCGATACAGTGTTATCCAGGGGCTCTTATATAGTGCCGGTGAAACATTAGTGTGCCGAGGCTGAAAAAGACCGACAACCTCTACATCGATTATCGATTTTTGTGCAGACAAAAATCAGCAGCCACTTGAGGCTGAAAACCCACAAAACAGGCTATGCATGCTAGCAGCGTTTACGCGCAACAGTTAGTTCAAATAGTTTCTTACACAATGTCAAAAAAGGTTACAACAAATTCAGAGTATATATATATATGTAGTATACACAGAAGGCATCTATACGACAAATCCAAAACTCAGAACAAAAAGCTATATTTAAATAAAACGGTTCGTGTACGACTGCAGACTGCATAGTGCATATTTATGATTTAGTGCATGAATTTGGTCTAAAAATAAGTACAGTATGAAACATATGTTTCTACAAGAACTAGTACAGAAAAACTGTCATTACTAAAAACATAAATACATATATTGATATATGTATGTCGATAATGTCAAGTATATATATATATACGGTTTATAACTAATAGCCAAAACTGCATATACACATGAGGAGAAATATGACAGACAAAATCGGACTTGAGAGAGGAGAGAACTGGAAATTTACTGTAACGCATTAAGTCTTTTTTCGTTCCGTCTGTACCACGAACTGGTAAAAAATTGGGTAAAAAGAGACAAAAGCTTAGTTGAAGGTGAACTACATTTACAACAGTTATTTCAATATGATCGATGCTAAAAGATAGATCAATATCCCTAGGTTGAAATTTTTTGTGATATATGCGACATAGAAAATTTTATTTCAATTAGTTTGAACTACCTCAGACTCAATGTTCACTGTTTAGCTAATCCTCACCAAAAGCAAGACTTGTTGTTAGCAGTGTATGTTCTAATAAACTGTTGTTGTCTTAAGGGGGTAGTGTCACGAAAGCAGTCGATTTTGCGCGACTATAGAACTTTTTCAGTGAAAAGATAGGTCATTGTTCTTTATATATTCTAAAAATATTTTTTCAAGGCAAATATTTTTGCCAAGTTTCAGAAAAATTGATGCAGCATACAGTTAGGAGTGAAGTCGCAAAGTCGGAAAAATGACGTTTTGAAAACTTATTCACATTCGATAATTTCGTCACAATTAAAAAACTTTTTGTTTAGATTCTTTACACAAAGTAAAAGCACATATACTCTAGTTTATGCACACAAAAGTTAGTGCAAATTGCTTGAGTCGTTGTGGAGTAATGCCTGTTTGGAACTGGTGAAACTGTGCGCTAACCTGTAAAGGTACTCACAGACAATAATGATAAATTGTAAAAAATTTAGCCACTTATTTTAAAATCAAAAAGAAAAACGAAGCTTCATTTTTCATTTTTCTTATTTGTAGCAAAAAAATAGTGCGTCAAAACATTACATGTACTTCACAAGCTGGCCAATCTAATATCTGGCTTGATTTTCTTGAACTTTTATGTCTCTATTGTGTGATGTCTGGCTCGACCAAATGGTGATTGGTTAAAAATATTGGTAGATATTGGTAGTCTAGTGTCTGGTACAGTATTCATTTGACAACCATGTGGCATTTCAGTAGTTTCTAGAAAGAAACGAGGGGTTAATTTCAACTAGTGTCCAACTAAGCTTAAACTTATTTTCAAAGAAGGGAAGCATGCCATATGGAGTCAACTTCTATTAATGCTGACCCCGTAGGTTTGGTGCTGGGGAGGGGAGGGGCTCGGTGCACCATTATACACCTTCACCATGATGTGCAATGCGCATCTGTCTGTGGATGGCAAAATAAGTGACATTATAGTTACTAGTTCCTTACCGACCAGTTAATTGCAGGTACACATGCTTATCCTTCGGTTTAATTAAATTATTCACTTCTGCAGTGAATAACTTAGGGCCAATTCCTTTACCGGATTAAAGGGACTGGAGTCTGGACTTATTTTAGTCCGAGGTTTTGGAATGGCAAATCAGGTTAAACGGACTAAACGAGTTAAAATATGTCAGCGGCTTAATTTTAGTCTGACCCCGTTCCAAAACTACCACGGGACTAAACGGATTTAACATACACGCTTAACATTAGCGTGCATAGTTGAGTCCGTTTAGTACGATTAAAAAGCAGCGCTCTAAAAGTTAAGTCTGTTTAATCCGGAGGTTTCGGAATGGCATTTCTCAGCATAATTTTTAAACGGTTTAGTCCGATTATAGTTAACCCTTTAATCATGTAAAGGAATAGGCCCTTAGTTATATACCCTATTCTTCGCTCAAGGTGGTAGTGTCGCCAAAGCAGTTTTGCTCATAGGCTGCAAAATGAGAACTTTTTGATTTGAAATTGTACGTTCACTGAGAAACTACTGAAATGCCACATGGTGTCAAATAAATACTGCCAGACACTAGACTACCAATATCTACCAATATTTTTAACCAATCACCATTTGTGAGCCAGACATCACACAATAGAGACATAAAAGTTCAAAAAATCAAGCCAGATATTAGATTGGCCAGCTTGTGAAGTACATGTAATGTTTTGACGCACTATTTTTTGCTACAAATAAGAAAAATGAAAAATGAAGCTTCGTTTTTCTTTTGATTTTAAAATAAGTGGCTAAATTTTTTACAATTTATCATTATTGCTGTGAGTACCTTACAGGTTACGCACAGTTTCACAGTTCAAACAGGCATTACTCCACAACGACTCAAGCAATTTGCACTAACTTTTGTGTGCATAAACTAGAGTATATGTGCTTTTACTTTGTGTAAAGAATCTAAACAAAAAGTTTTTTAATTGTGACGAAATTATCGAATGTGAATAGGTTTTCAAAACGTCATTTTTCCGACTTTGCGACTTCACTCCTAACTGTATGCTGCATCAATTTTTCTGAAACTTGGCAAAAATATTTGCCTTGAAAAATATTTTTAGAATATATAAAGAACAATGACCTATCTTTCACTGAAAAAGTTCTATAGTCGCGCAAAATCGACTGCTTTCGTGACACTACCCCCTTAAGACAACAACAGTTTATTAGAACATACACTGCTAACAACAAGTCTTGCTTTTGGTGAGGATTAGCTAAACAGTGAACATTGAGTCTGAGGTAGTTCAAACTAATTGAAATAAAATTTTCTATGTCGCATATATCACAAAAAATTTCAACCTAGGGATATTGATCTATCTTTTAGCATCGATCATATTGAAATAACTGTTGTAAATGTAGTTCACCTTCAACTAAGCTTTTGTCTCTTTTTACCCAATTTTTTACCAGTTCGTGGTACAGACGGAACGAAAAAAGACTTAATGCGTTACAGTAAATTTCCAGTTCTCTCCTCTCTCAAGTCCGATTTTGTCTGTCATATTTCTCCTCATGTGTATATGCAGTTTTGGCTATTAGTTATAAACCGTATATATATATCTTGACATTATCGACATACATATATCAATATATGTATTTATGTTTTTAGTAATGACAGTTTTTCTGTACTAGTTCTTGTAGAAACATATGTTTCATACTGTACTTATTTTTAGACCAAATTCATGCACTAAATCATAAATATGCACTATGCAGTCTGCAGTCGTACACGAACCGTTTTATTTAAATATAGCTTTTTGTTCTGAGTTTTGGATTTGTCGTATAGATGCCTTCTGTGTATACTACATATATATATATATACTCTGAATTTGTTGTAACCTTTTTTGTTCCTTCTAGAGAAGGAACTATTGTTTTGAAACTAACTGTTCGCAGCGTTAAACGCTGCTGAGCAGGCTGCATAGCCTGTATGTTTTGTGTGTGTTTTCAGCCTGGGAGTTGGCTGCTGATTTTTGCTGTAAAAAAATTATTTATTGGTGGAGGGGGGTGTTGTGGGGTTTTTTTGGCCCGGGGCGCGTTGTTTTTCACCGAGTTGTAGGGGGGCCCGGGGGAAAATTTTTTGCTTTTTTGGGGGGGGGGGTTAGCTTCGGTAAAGGGTGTTTTGTGGGGATAGGGGCGGGGGGGGGGGGGGTGTTAGGGTCTGGGGGACTTTTTTGAAATGTGGGAAATACGTAGGTGGTGGGGGAAGTACCTAAGTTAGGGGAGGTGGGGTAAAGGAGGAGAATAGATACAATTCAATTAAACTTGAAAGGTAAGGTAGACACCGGGGAAGGAACATTGCCCCTTTTGGGGCCTCTTGTGTGACATTGTGTAAGAAACTGAGAAAACACTTACTGTCGGAGTTCAGGTTTAACTTAATTAATTTTTTAAATTATACATTGCGCGTTATATATCTACATATTGTCAAATGCACAGACCGTGACGACTTACGATTTTGACATTAAGTAATTTAAGTTCGATCTAAATTGCAGTCGTATCGTATCATCTGTATATACTCTGCAGCCGTAATTTGACACTTTTTAAATTTTTTCATTTAATGTTTAGCTATTTTTTTGTGCATACATTTTCAATCTTCGTTTTTACACTATTCAACTGTCTAAAAAATACAATTACAATACATTTCATATCATACACTATGTGTATAGTACAAATACGTTCAACACGCTCAAATATACACATTTCACTTTCACTTCACTCAAGCTACAAGTATATATCAATGTGAGTATGTATATATATAACACGTTCCAATCGAACATCCGTCATTATAGCACCCCTTTACGCAGAGTGGCTCAGTGGCAGTGTGTCCTACTGTTGATCGAAAGGTCTCCGGTTCGAATCCTACCTGAGCTACAAACAATGAAGCAAGGTCCACCCAGCCTGTCATCCAATATTGGTCGGTCGGCTAAATGGGGACCAGGAGTTATCCTGGGGAGGTTAGCGCAATGGACAGAATACAAAAGTTGCCTAAGGCCCGGTTCACACAGACTTACTTTTTACTTTTTTCCTTTTTTACTTTATACTTTTTACTTTTGACTTTATGCTTTTTACTTTTGCAAAAGTGTTCACACAGGCTTACTTTTTACTTAAGGAAGATCGCATTCAATTGGCTGGCTTTGGTGCACTTGTCTGTCACAATGCAAATCTAACCAATAATAATGAAGCTCAATAGGCGGAGCTTCTCTCAGAGCATTTTGATTGGCTAGATTGCGAAAGTAAAAAGTAAAAAGTAGAACGCGTTTCTACTTTTACTTTTGGCCAAAAGTAAAAAGTAAAAAGTAAAAAGTACGTTCTGTATGAACCGAAATTTTTACTTTTGGTCCAAAAGTAAAAAGTAAAAAGTAAAAAGTACGTCTGTGTGAACCGGGCCTAAGCGGGTTCCTTGTCTGAACCACCCCGAAAGGGGTATGTCTTTACATCTTTTCTTTAGTATATGCCCCTTTGTGTCTATTTTCAGGCCCTGCTGAGTGAGTGCCATTGCGATGCCCGGCATAGTGGGCCACCCGACACCCCCCTCCGTCTCGGACCCCCCGCGGCGCTCGCGTCTGTCCAGCTCCTCTAGCTCTGTGGACGATTTGGCCAGTCTGCTGGGACGGGAGGGTCACGTGACCAAATTGGCCTCCCTGTTTATGCAACAGAGTGCGAGTGGTGGCGGCCTGGGAACCAATACCACCACGGGAACATCTGCCCAGATACAGAGCAGCTATACGGCCGTGTCTGTGCAGGCCAATGGTAGGAATTGTGTGATTGTGTTTGTGTTTGATTGGTTTCTGAGTGGTTGGTGAAATTTCAAATTATTTTCTTTGGCCAAGAAATATTTTGTCTCATGTGCATGATATGTAGATACATATATACTGAGCATTTATGTGTACAACCGATTGCTATGTTTAGATGGCCTTATTGGCCAAATTGTTTCCAAATTTGCAGTGGCGTGTTGTTCTTAGTAAGCGAAAAGTTTGGGCGGTTTTTGGTTTCTAGTTTTCCGTGCTTAAGGGGGGGTGGGCTACCCAGGTCAAAAATCAAAGTTCTCCAATTTTGCTTATTTTCACATATGCTACTCCCCCAAAGCACCTCTACCTCAGATAAGAACAATTAAGCTTGAAGGTGCACTTTTGGTTCAGTGCGTTACTGCGTTTGTCAGTGTATTTATATACATAGGTCTGCATACGCCAAAAAGCCTAAAAGTAGCCCTTACTTGGACAGTTCTGGCACAAACCACATCAAGCCAATTAGGCTGAAACTTGGCATAGTAGTAGCCTACATGTAAGCGCAAAATTGTATGATCCGTATTTTCTATATGTATTTTTAGATGACGTTAGGTTATCGAGTCATGTAAAAATCAGCTTCGTCAGTGTTAACAAAAATTTCGAGTAAAGGGACGCTTTGCAACCACAAAAAAAACTTTTTTTGCGCCTATGATTTGCACGTAAATTGAATTTTTGGGAGCCCCTAGTGAAAAATTGGCAAAAGCATTGGTTCCAGTTTCTTACATCTGCGATCGCATATTGCCGGCTGCATTGTGTGAAATAATGCAGCAGGCAGTGTGAGAATTGGCAGCAGGCAGTGAATTATAGAAAATGTTCCATGACTTGCGCCATGGCGTACGTCATGAAGCAAAATGCAGCCTCGTATGAATAGGCCTTAATCTAAACACAAGATTTTTACATTGTGTAGTAACTGTGCTAAACTATTGTCTGTGTATGTAGTATGTACATACAGTAAGCAAGAGTATCAGGTATACGCGGGCGCCAAGCCTCGTCTGTCTCTTAAAATGTCCGTCCTAGGAAAAACGAGGGATGTATCTCATACATCCAACCCCAACTGTTCGCCCATGACTACCCGTTTTTATACTGCTTTTCATAATTTAGAAAAATTTTAATTAGTACGTTCACGTTTGGAAAGACAATGGTTATCTACTTAATATGTATATACGTGTTCTATAGGTATATACAATTGGGAAATGATAATTTCAGTTTTGATTGATGTAAAAGACTTTTTGTGGCAAAAACGTTGCTACTTTTTTTGCTTCCCAAACGATGTCAGTTGAATATGAATAGCGTAGCCTTTGTGAATTATTCCAACTCAAGTACTAAATTGTCAAATAGTTACTGCTTGTGATAAATTTGTTTTTTACGCGTTTTTATCTTCAAATGCCATTAGAGCGGAAAACATTCTTCCATATTTTTAAATTTCCAGTGTTGAAAATTAGAAAATAATAATAATGATTAGTATCTTCAGTTAGGAGGGTTAAATTTTAAACCACGCTGATTGCTTCGTATTTTTCTTACCACTTGGTAAGGGGTTTACGTTAGTGGGAATTTTACTTTAGACGGATTTTTTGGGCCTATTATTATTTTTTAAAAATTAGTGTTAAAATTTTTGTGGTTTCTCGTTAATATTGTATTGTTGGGAAATGTTTCCAATAATGTTTCAGTCATCACTTTATAGGCTTTACACAGGAAATTTAATATTAGCCAGCAGCTACATAGCTTAGTGCGAGGCTCACCAGGCTTATATAAATAGCAAAGCTAGGTGACAGAGTGCTGAGTCAACTTGAGGCTAGTGAGAGACTGGGCTCGCCTAGGGTGTGGTTATTTATCCAAGGATTGCTGGCCTGCTCCTGTCAATTAAGCATTTAGTAGTTTAGCATTTAATTACAAATGTACTGGTTCTATTCTAGGGGCCTTATCCAAAATTGGATTTAACGGATTAGATTTAAATTAATTTTGCTAATAGCGCAGCACAAAATGAAAATAGCTGGCTGAAATTTTGCCCCACATGGCTCACATACAGTACATCGGTGTGCGCCAAGTTTCAATAAATTACGTTTAACTGACACTGCGTAATTGACGAAATAAAGTTAAATCTACTCCACTCCGATAAATCCATTTTTGGATAAGACCCTAGGCTACTAAGCTTGGACGTTGCAAGACGTTAGAAGGTATCTTTGTGTTAGCTGAGCTGAGAAAAATCACACTATTGCGTTTAGAGCGTTAAAAAGTTAACGAGCCACTAGCCAGTTATATTTTTTTGTTTATTACACTAACATTTATGTTTGAGGTGACCGTGCTGGTTTTTTTTAGATTTAGACTTGAGTTTTTTAGTCACGGTCTGTATGTTGACATTTATTATCTAGTCAGCTTACCATCATAGTAGATTTCTGGTGTTATACTATGTAAAATATGCATATCTGTAGATTTTTGTGACTCCCGCTCAAGTTATGGCAAATACGTATAAGTTGGCTTCATAGTTCATACCCATTTTATGAGGGCCAATGAAAACAGATCAATGTTTTTTACTGCAGCCGTCAGTCAAGTTTAAACTTTTCAGCCCAGTTTGAATGTTTTGATAACACCTGCTCTTTCACTAAAATTGGTCATTTGCATAAACTCTATCATTTTTAAGCAAAAAATGCGTCAACGTTTTGGCATCTGAAATGCGTATGAGCATGAGAACAAAAGGCAACAGTCGCAGAAAGCGATTACTGGAGAAATTCGGGGCTGTCTCACTCTGAATAGTAGCTAGGGGGCTCCGTAATCATCTATCTAATTTAATCTTAAATGTTTTTATGAAGTTTTGAGAACATATAAGATTTTTCAAAAAACTTGACCAACTTTCACCTACTTCTCCATTTTTTACTGTGTTTAAACAATGTTGATATACAGGTGGTTTGGGACTTTGGGAGGTGGGGTGGTTGGGCCAAGTGTGCACGTGCTATAGAATCTCCGGGTGGTTATTGTGTACCTAGATAGTAGATAGATAGTATGTAAAGTGAACAAGTGATTTCTATACGCCGGAGTTACTGGGGTCATGGTTATCGTTTATAGATGAGGGCAGCTAGTATATACGAAGTGTCAGAAGCACAGACGTGCATCGGGTCGTGAGGGGGGCCTGGACGGGCAAGCAAACCATATTTGAGATTATTTGAGATTGAATTTCCCCTGATTTTTGTCAGATGCTCCAGAGTTTACGTTTTAAAAATGTCACAATTTCTAAGTAAATTACATAATTTTACTAAAAATTAGCTAATTTTCTCTGTTGTGTGAGTTCAAAAGTACCACACGCCAAGACAAGCCCCCCTACTAAATTTTCAAAAAATACGGGCCACCCCTCCCCAGGCTGAAACCCCGTGCCCGTTTGCATGTATGTATGGTCAGAAGATATTTAACTCTTAACACCACTAGGTTGCTTATGTGTGTTGTCTGCCAGCAACAAATTGAGTTGCGTGTTTAAGACTCATTGATATGGGCAAAAGAGTGTAGCCAATCATTGACTCACTATTTTCTGTGTGTCTATAATGTGTGTGTGTGTGTGTGCGTGTGTGTGTGTGTGTGTGACGAATCTATCTAAGTAGAGGCGCGTCAGTTTGTTGTTGTTTTAGTTATTTTTTGCACTACCCAGTTGATTTTCCCCTCATTTAACGAGTTGCAATGTCTTCTTGCTACTCTGGAGGTTGTAGGACCTTCCAGTGACAGTCTGTTGAGAGGTTTAAAGTTGTTTTTGCTGATGTACACATTTTATAAACTACAAAAAGTGTCTCTCATATTCATGATTGAAAAATTTATTAGATTTTTAGTTGTCTTATTGCGTCGTTTTTTATCCCTCCTAAACTTTTCTGGCAACCCCGTCTGTCTGTGCCTCACCTCAAGTTTAATTGTAAAAAACAAGTTGAGGTTACTTTGGGTTTTTTTGTGGTAGATATGTGGTGACTGTACGATGAATGGTTGTTGTTGTATGCAAAAGGGAAAAAATTGTCATTATCATGTGTGAATATTTCATTCTACACTAAAGTTATATATATCCTGTAGAAATAGGTATTTTTCTTCTCTATAAATGTGGCCATGGTGGCTATGGGCCTATTCCTTTACCGGATTAAAAGGTTAATTATAATCGGACTAAACGGTTTAAAAATTAAGCTTAAAAATGCCATTCCAAAACCTCCGGACTAAACGGACTTAACTTTTAGTGCGCTGCTTTTTAATCGGACTAAACGGACTTAAATATGCACGCTAATGTTAAGCGTGCATGTTAAGTCCGTTTAGTCCAGTGGTAGTTTTGGAATGGGGTCGGACTAAAATTAAGCAGCTGACTTATTTTAACTCGTTTAGTCCGTTTAGTCCGATATGTCATTCCAAAACCTCGGACTAAAATAAGTCCAGTCCGTTTAATCCGGTAAAGGAATAGGCCCTGTGTGTAGAATGTAGACTTACACAAACCTTCATTAAACTCTCGCCAAAGTTAATATTTACCAAAAATAAGTGTAAACTGTCATTATTTCGTCACAGTGTGCTATTTATTCTTTGATGCTTTCGAAAACTTTTTTCTCGTATAGTCATTTTTGTGCTCTTCAATCACTTTCAATCATTTATTTCTTTGTTTTAAATTATTTAACATTAATTACATACGTATATAATATGTTCTGTAATGAAGTTTATTGTTATATATTATTATTTCAGGCTCTATGAGCACGCACATGAAGACGACCGAGTTGGTGGTGACAGCCTTGAATCAGAGCAGCGGTAGCAGCAATTCCAGCAACAGCAGTTTGGCTGTGAGCGAGCTCAGAATGCTGGAAGAGAGCAAAAAAAAGTTCAGCTCGGCTAAGGCCCTGTTTGAGACGCTGGAGCGCCAGTCACGTGCTCAACGAGAATCCACGCCCCCCTCCACTAGGCGTCGATTTATTGCTCAGAACAGCAGCGGGGGGTCGCTTAGTGCCCGGCTGGCCGGCGAGCCCCCTCCCCCCATTCCCCCGAAACCGGCCAAATTTGATACTCCTGGCTCCCCGCGACTGCGCTCGCAAAGCGTGGACGCCTTGGCCGCCACCGATTCCCCCCCGGAAAACGCCCCAGCGTCAGAATGCAGCCCGTCGCCGCCCCGAGCCGCTAGCCGCAGCCCCCTACACGGCTCCAGCCAAGTGCGGGCCCGTTCCCCCTTCACAGAGGCCACTGAACAGTTTCAGCAAATCGTATCCCATTTGCAGAATGACATTGGTCTGCCGCCGGCCAGTATTAGTCATTCAGCACTTTCTCCGACTGCTTCGCCTTCTCAGCCAGTAGCTACAAGAATTCATGGTATGTCTGGGATTTCTTTTTGAATTTTCTGATTTTTCTTTGTTCAGCTTATTTTCATAGTTCAGATCACCGTAGATTTAACTCTGCATTTGTCCTGGGCTCCTGGCTCCGAAACTACGGTTATGCATTTTCAGTTTGGAAAAGCCAATTAGTTCCGGCCAGCAGAACGAGCAATGTCTTAAAACCATAGTTTTTCTGTGGCCTTTATTTTTTTCAAGATAGCAATTTTTAGCCAAATGTCACAGCTTTGTTCTACTATTCGGATAGTTATTTTCAAAGTACTTTCGTCAAAGTATAAGTCTGACTGCTGCCGCTTGAAATCTTCAATGTTTGTGTGACAGTAGTGGTGACAGTCTATTATTATTCCGAACATGCTTTATTGTTCGCTCCGTTATCGTTAAAGCTATATATCAGTGAATCTGTTTTGACTTTGGCGAATGTTTTTTCAACTTTTTGAGCCCTTTTTGACAACTGCTGTCGCATAGACATTTTGTGAACTTAAAGTGGCCAGTCACTAAAATATCTTTAGCCCAAATGGTGATGGTTTACAGATACAGACCCACAGTACGTACGCATCCATAGTGTCATACTGAGAAAGCAATTATGAGGGGAAATGACTTCGAGCTTTTTATGTGTGTTATCTCTTGATACTACGTATACTTTTTTGTAATTTCAACGCAAAAAAATAAAAGAAACGACATCATAACTAAAATTTAAGGACAGTCAAACTTAGACAGGTGACGTGTGCTTACTGCTTCCGACTCTAGGGGCCAGGGAAACTTTGAAATTTCGACTAATTACGCTACATTGCAAACATTTACATTTTTTCAGTATTCAGTAAATATCTGTTTTACTACATACACTGAAACACCAAAAATGACACATTGGACTGTGTATTAGGCTTTATTCACTTATTTCAACGACAAAGGAGACCAACTAAGACTGAAGCAGAAAGTTGCAGGGGTCGGGTGCTGGTGGCGGGTAGCCCGAAGCCCTCCTAGCAAAATTGGAAAATTTTTGTTTGTAAATTTTTAGGATATGGACGGATAGAGACGTATCAGACATTTTTTTTCTGGTTGGGCAAAACAAATTACTGACTGAGTCTTGAGTGGAACAGTTTTTGATCCGTAGCTTTACCGTGCATAGACGTCAAAAATGTAGACGATTTTCTGTATATAACTTTTAGCATTGTGGAGAAATACTCGCAAATAATTTTGATGAGCGGCAGCTTTACCGTGTAGCTTTGTGATTTTTCTTACCTTTTTTCTCACCTGCTTACCTCATTATTCAGAGAGCTCTACTTCTAAGTTGAAGTCTTGCTCAGCTTTGTTAGTAGTGAAATGTTTATAAAAATGGTAATCGGCTGTAATTTCCTGAATTTATTCAGGGTGGGTACTTTCTTGTAAGCCTAGCATTATAAATGTTCATAGTTATGCTTTATAAAAGCTTCTAAATCACCGAATGTCTAGATTTACATTGAATGCCACTTTTAGAAAACTTTACCCACCACATACTGAGATTATGAATGCTTAATAAAGATTTATGTAGGTTCTTAGAGTATATACAAGTCTTACAGAATTTTTTTTGAGTAAAGACTTTTTTGGGTTTGCCAAAAGCCTGAACGTGATTGATGTTTGTTATTCACACTGCTAAATTTTAGAAAAATTGTGTTTTTATCGTAAAATGTAAAATATATAATTGTCTATTATATACTATTTTAAAAATTGCTGTCTTGATTTCTTGCGAAAACGGCTTTAGAAATATTTTTTGAAATGTAGTTTTGTATAAGTTACAGTTAACTGAAATTCCGCTGAAATATCGGCACTTCTGGGTCAAACGTCAAGATTTTTTATGTCAGCTGGCTTTCATTTAAAGATTTTTTAAACTTTCTTTAGTACTAAAAGATTAAAGACTGGAGTAACTCCGACAGACATTTTGTGAATGATTTTTTAATACTGTGCGATTTGATAGACAGTTTGCTCCTTCGTGATATTGCCCCTCGCCAGTGTTTATTTTTTCTTCGTCCAAACTTTTGATTGTTTTTGTTGTAAAATTTGCATCATTTCTTGTTCTTTTATAAAATTTCAGGATCTAATGAAAAAGTACATATGTGGCGTGAAACTACAATCGTAGTTACCTAATGCACTAAAATTATTGAAAAAAAGGAAAACCAAGTAATGGCGGTTTGGCGGGTTTAAGCGTTTTTTTAGAAAACCGTTAATTTCTCAACAATGATGTATATATATATATATATATATATATATATATATATATATATATATATATATATATATATATATATATATATATATATATATATATATATATATATATATATATATATATATATATATATAAACAAATTGCATACATCTATGCAGTCATAAATGGACTTTAATTCGTCACTCAGAACTTAGCTCTTATGCATTTGATCAAAGCTGTTACTAATTTACTTTTTGTGCAAAAACGTATTATTGCATTATTGCAACTACTCTGTTTCCATTGCAGTACATACCTATGAAGTTCTAACTAATTGTTAGTTTTTTTGAGTAGGAATAAAGTTCCAAGCTGTTTACTAGTTAGTCGGCATTCAAGCAGAAGCTAATGAGTTTTGTATATTATTTCGTCCAGAAAGTAAGCCTTTGGAGGAGTGGCTAAGCACTTAAGCTGCGTACTTTTTTGATACACTTCTTATTTATATGTGTATATTTTTATCAAGTAAATGAACCTCTTTTTTGTTTTTTCCGCTCAGATGCGTTTATTGCGTCAAGTTCCAGTTTTTGCGGCTTCGCCATTACTGCAATTTCAAGTATGTATGTTTCTCGTCTACTCTTCATGCTTCCTTTTAGTTTTCAGCAAATGGACATTACGCGAAACTCTTGAGTGAAAATTTAAGAGCTATAATTTAGCGTCTCGCCATTAGCTTGGTAGTGACTTTTTGCTATTTCGGTCTTTTCTCACTGGAGGTAGAAAGAATGTTTTAGCTGTACTGTAGCGATTAACTTTGTGTCTAATAATAGTGGGCTACCTTGAATATGAAATTTTTTTATTAGGAGCATAAAAAGCAAAACCAAGGTATTATTATAACATATCTTCATATCATTATACTGATGTAGCCGCAGTGGCGTAGCCAGAAAACAATTTCGGGGGGGGGGGAATGACTTGGATTTTTTTGAAATGTGTTAAAATCCACTTAATTGCGATTTTAACGCAAAAAACGACACATATTAGCATTTTTTCTGTCAAAAACATGCTTATTTTCCACCGCTGCAGCATCGAACGTAAAATTGGAGCTAAAAACTACGAAAATTACAAAAACGGTGGCCGGCAATGGTCCAGAAGCTAGCAAATTTTCCGAAATTTTTTGACATATATAAAAACTGTAAAATTATATACTAAAAATGTATTTTTCGTAACAAAAACACAGCTAAAACGATACACCAAACATTGTATTAAGCAAATACATAGGGCACAATGCAGATGTATGTACATGCACATGTTTTCATTTAAGATAAAGCAAGGAACACTATGCCAAAGAGCTGCAGGGGTCTGGGGGCGCTAGCCCCCAGAAAAAAATTGGAGAAATTTTTGATCTTTAGGCCAAATTTGGTCAATTTGAGACGTATCAGAAATTTTTTCCGGCCGGACCATAAAAAACAAAGGGGGGACCCTTGTGTAAAATTTCAGTCGGAAAAAATTGCGGGGGGGGGGGAATTACCCCCATCCCCCCCCCTGGCTACGCCCCTGTGTAGCCGTATATGCGATTAGTTTTTATACCATGGTTATACATGGTTCTAACGTAAAAACTCAAAAAATGTCTTTAATTTTCTCTAAGTGCTTTAAATATAAGTTTTTTCGTATTGTTTGGTGCAAACATGAAAATTTTCAATTTCTGTCTAGCTGATCTCTTTGTAAAACAGATTGGACCATACTTGAATGAAAGTATACAACTGGTTGGAGATTAGGAATTAACGACGATTTAAACTAAAGTTAAGTAGCCATTTCATCAGCGGATGCACAATGTTCACTTTTGTCAAACTACATAAGTTGAAATCTTGCGTATCATCAAAATGCCATTTCATACCACACCACGGCTAATTCATACAACCGGCATCCCTCAAAAAAATGGCGGTTTTTTACGAACTGTAACTGTAACTAAGAACTCTTGCGAAATTTTGACACATCTCGTAGACAGTTTTTGTAATTGAGCAGAGACAAAAGGCCAATTTCTAAAATGGATTAAACGGATTAGATTAAAATTTGTTTTGCCAAACTCATGACACAGTTAATGAATTTAAACGAAATTTGCGATAGCAATTATTTGTAGCACCTACCGCTTGTGCACAAAATTTTCTAAGTCTACCTCAACATTGCGATACGTTATTAGGCAAACAAATTTTAATCTAATCCGTTTAAGGGGGTAATTGCGTTTTTAGGTGTTTTTTTGAAAAGCTATAGCTCAGCGTTTACGAATTCAAATCACAAGCGGTCTTTTGCATTAGGTAGAACAATATCTTGTCTAAATGTATGCCATGCATTGAAATTTAACCTGTGATTTTGTTTTCAGTATAAGCGACTAAAGAAAGGTCCTTTCCAAAATATTACAATTTTTTACAAAAAGTTTGCGCCACAGCTCTGAATCATACGATTACCTGTTGGGGCTGAAAGTTGGTAAGGTTTTTGACATGTTAAAAATCCCCAGGCATGTCCCCCACTTTTTTAATAACTAGTCAATTTACTGAAAAAATAGCTGATAAGCAAACGCACCGAAAATTTATGATATTTTCTTGTAATTAAAACCCTCTAAAAATGTCCACAGGTGAAATTTCGAAAAAGTGAGAGACATGCCTGGGGATTTTGACCTTTAAAGTACTGTCCCAAAAATTTATGCTCAGGCATCACTTACAACTTGAGTACTGGTGGCGCAAAGTTTACATAGAAATCACAAAAACCTCGAAAACGCAACTACCACCTTAATCCATTTTAGGAATTGGTCCAAAGTGACAGAGGCATGATGGAATAAGGATGCTTATGAACCTTGCTATGTTGTTATTTCAGTGCCATATTCTGCTGCAACCAGTAGCCAAGCTACATCTCAGCCAATCAACATGCCTATTGCCGTTTCCACCGCACCTGAGCCAGAGCGCGGCCTAAGCCCAACCCTGGATGGTCGTGCCCGAGCGCCTGTATCGCCCAATGTTAGATTATCCGAAGATGAAGACGGTTCTAGCTCCCCTAAGCCCCGCCCCAGACCTCCGATGTACGGTGGCAAAATTCCATATCCCCGAATTACGCAAAGACCCCGCACCCCCACCGAGAGTACACCACCGCCGCCGCCGGCTCCTGCTCAAAGCAGACCATATGGAGACTTAAATAGTGCTGTAATTGTCACCACTACTACTACTACTGCTGCTACTATTAGCTCAATGATTGGCGCATCTACTACTACTACTACTACTACTACTACTGTTACTACTACTGCTAATACTACTACTACTACTACTACTACTGCTACCAAGATAACCAATGGCGCTAGTACCGGACTGCACAGCTCAGATCCCTACCGACCGTGGTGGCGTGACAGATACTACAATAAGCCTGGCGCGTCTGCATCTACGGCCCATAACGCTACGGACTCTCATTCGGCAGCCATTAATGGAGTTTCTCCCACCAGCGGCCCGAACATGCAACACCATGATCCTAGCATACCGTTTGGTGGCAGTAGAACGGACTCTGTTAGCATTAACGGTCCGGCAATTGAGCCTACGACCGACAGTGTGGCTGCGACGGTGAACTATCGAACAACTCAGGGAGCTCAACAAAGAGTTTCACCATCGGATGCAAATGATAGAACTAAGGCAGAATCACACGCTGGTACGTATTTATGCTGAATGAAATTAGAGCCGATATTTTAGTGTTGGATAATTCTTAAATGTTGCGTTTATTACTGCCAGTTGCTGCGCGCAGGCTATTATGCAAACGTTTTACATTTACTTTATTCGTAGCATTTTACGGATCTTGTTTTTGAAAGCTTTCAGTCGATAAGGTTTTGTGTTTTTTGCTATTTTTTAACTCAGCTGATTGCCTCATTTAGCTGTTTGTATGGAACTGAGTGTTTTTATTTGAGCTGTTTTTTCATTCCTTCCAGTAATTTCAAGCCAACTTTATGAGAAAAACCAACTGGAAATAAAACAGCTCTTTTTTGTAGTTGAGAAAAAACGGATTTGTTTTTCTCACACTTGACCAGTTTCAGCGTGAAACAAAAATGATTATAGATATCAGCTCACCGTGAGGAAAAGTGCGAGTGTCGGAATTAAATTTATGACACCAAAGTTTGCAAAATATAATATACTGAGCATCTTTTTTGTTCTTAGATTATTCTCGTTATAAGTTACAACTTGAAGTTTGTAATCAACGCTGTCGCTTTTCTCTTCGTACCTCATTTCGTCAGGGTTGGCAGTCTCGGTCTCGGTCTCGGTCTCGTAAAAAACCCGCGACTAGGCTGGTCTCGGTCTCGGTCTCGGTAGGAAATCCGAGACCTGCCATATCATGGTTTTTTTTGTGTAAAATAGGGTGTATTTACACACCGTCCGCCTAATTTACACAGCAAAAAATAAAAATACACACTGATTTACACAGCCCCATTTTCCCCCAAAAGTTGATTAAACGGCCTATTTTGGTTGTAAAATTTACAAAATTCGCGAAGTGGCGATTGCAGCCTGTAACCTCTTTGTGCTAACAAAATTAAGTCTAATTTTTGACCAAAAAACAAAAAAATTTCAGTTTCGGCTGTTAAACGGCTTATGATTTTTTTATTTTAGCATTTGTTTTTATGCACTTGAAAGTTGACAGTGAAAAATCTGACATGCTGAGCTTGTCTGTGCGATTTCTTGTATAATACTAAAATTGTGTACGATCTGGCTGATAAAAAAACTCTCTATCTGTGTGAACCATACATGTACACGGGGGCTTGCCTTGGGCTGGGGGCTTGTCTCAGATTTTTTGAAATTTTAGGGGGGCTTGTCCTGACGTGTCGGATATATACTTGAACTGACAAAAATGCTAAAATTTTCGATTATATATAATCTCATATATATTTTTTATTTTCGTATGTAGTTCGAGTATCAAAGGCGAAATATTAGTTTTCGCGTGCAAAACCAGTCAATTTTTACCTAAAAAATACTAAAATACACACTTTTAAAAATTTACACAACAGATCCTTAATTTACACAGCAAATTTTTAATTTACACATCATTTACACAGTGCCGATTTTGAAAAAAAACCCTGCATAGTGTGGTCTCGGTATTTCAGATGAGACTTGAAGTTTTCAAAATTTTCTAAAATCACGAAGATTTTTTTACAATTTAATTTTCTAAATAGAATGCCAAACATGAAATGGTCAAAACTGTCTGCTGCAGAAGAATGTCAGTTCACCGGCAAACTTTGGCTAACTTCAAGTTCAAACTTTATATATCAAGCTAGATTTTTTAAGTAAAGTTGAGCGAGAATGGGATGTCTGATTCAGCGATGTTGCATTTGTATGTGGAACCTTTCAAGCGTACATATGTTAAACAATAAAAATGCTGCCCATCATTTACCAAATAGTGCTAAGTTCGTAGCTGATTTTTAATTAAAAATGTGCGGGCTTCTGCAACTTTAGTAAGCAGGAATTGGGTGGCAGTTCAATTGAATTTCTTGAGCCCCACCCCACCCTTTAAGCGCATGTCAAAGCATTAAGGATCTGGAAAAACCTAGGCACAATCAAATGCTCTTTGGGCTATGGAGTGGTTGGGGCATCAAACCCTTCACCACAATATAATTGTTAGCGGGAGAAACTTTTCTTCTCCGCGATGAAGCTTCTATCAGAACTTCTGATAGTAGCACCACTGCACCAGCATAAACGATTCTACGCTGGCACCCGAGTCAGACTGTCATAGTGCCAATGTATATATATATGCAATGCACTATGCCCTGTGACATGCGAAGAAGTGTGCGAAACTTTAAAAAATAACCTAAAGTTGACAGAATAGCGGGAAAATATTCCTATGTATTGACACCGTCAATTACCTACTCTCATCCTCATGCATCCGGTTGTTACAATGTTAAGTTTATCGCAACTTCGCAAGTCAGACACTCATACAACCTAACCTAATGGTCACTTTTTTGTAACTTAATTACCAATTTTTTACGTTTCAAAGTATCTCAAAATTTTAAAATTGAAACTTGAAAAAAGGTCCCCCAAGGGCTGGTCTCGGTCTCGTAGGTCTCGTTTGGGTGGTCTCGGTTACCTGGTCTCGGTCTCGGTCTCGGTCTCGGTTGCAAACCCGAGACGTGCCAACCCTGCATCTCAGACACTATTTTTTGACATTGTAAAATGCTTTGTGTGGAAAACAGAAGCAAGTAATGTCCGCTAGGTTCAGGAATACAAACTTGTATTATATAATATACTTTATTAATTACTAAATCATATGTAATTTAGTCCTAATTTTTTCATTTTATATAATATTATTTTGGGATTTTTTCGCAAAATTAAGAAAAATTATGACGCAGTCAGATGAACTCGTAACGTCTATTCGTTGGTTTCTGTGGCTTTGCCGGGAAACTTTTCTGAAGGCCCGACCCTTGACTAACTTGATGTTTCTAGGGACTGCAAATGGGAAACAACTAAACAAGTCCTTCTGTATATCAACGACTGCTTGTAAAACAAAACTACCCTATGTCTGAAGTCTGACCCCAAAACTACCCTACCCTGGCGTCTGAGGCGACAGCAATACCGAAAAATTGGACATTTGAGCATTTTTAGGCCAACCTTGAGCACTTTTGGGTCGTTTGAATTTTGAATATTCTTTACGGCTGAGCATGGTGTGTGAAAATTGTAAAAAATTTCTCAGAACGTCTTCATAAATTCAAGCTATTCTCATAATTACGAAAAATTTGTAAACGAAAAAAATCCGATTATTAGAGTGCTGTAGATCCTTCTTTTTTCATTAATACCGTCGGGGTTGTGGTTGGAATTCTGTTCAAAACACTTTTTTAAACAAGTGCATTAATTTTTTTCTGCAGTTTCTTTCCATTGGTTTGATAGTTAGTAGCTCAGATCGCTTCCGGTTTCGTTTATTATATTTTTTCTTTATACTTTGCCAAAATCTTTGTTAATATAGGCTGATTCACTATTGTGGCTCATCGGTACCGTTAAATTCTTTTGTAGACGGACAATGCGTTTCTTAACTAAAAAACACTCACTTTTTAACCAATTATTTAGGTGATTGAAAAGGTGAATGAAAATTGTTTTGTTTTTATAATGAATCCTAAACGAATGGGCTCATGAATACTAATTCCGGTTTTCATTAATTAGTAACTAGAATTAATTAATTATTAGTAGAATTAATTAATTATATAAAATTTAGCACCGTCAAACGTTGGCGCCGGCGATCTTTACGTGCCTTTGCGAAATCACCAGCCCACGGACAAGCCCACTGACGAGCCAGAACCTATGACCCCAGAGGAAGCCCAGATTTTGCTTAGTCCAAAGTAAGACGGCATTTTTTATGTTTGAAATTTTTTGGGACTTTAGTAGTGAATCGTGGAATGAGACAACGCTATAGCTGAGCATTTCAGACATAATAGGTGTATTTTGTGCCCCTTACTGGCAGGGTTTTTTTTCGTCAAAAATGGCGTCATTTGCAGAAATGCAATATTTGCTGCAGCGCAACGGTACTGAGCAATAATGTAATTTTGACGGACGAAAAATAAAAATGACGACAGAAGTTTAAAAATGACGCCAGAATGATGAAATCCGATTTTGAAAAAAACCCTGCTTACTGGTGTTTTGTTTAAATCTTTTGAATAATCTCTCATAAATTATATCTCACGTAAATGCTTCGCTTTGTTTTCACGAAACCATTTAATAGAAATTTCAGCACCCTTGGTTCTTACTTTGTGCCACTAATTATTACCATATGGAATGATTTTCGCGGCCAGCATAGCATGAACTATTAAACATCCGTGTCCGTGAAAATACGAGAGCTTATAATCAGTGCTAGTTTAGCTGTGTTCCCAAAAAACCTCATGCTATTCTCGCATATGCATATAGCTGCAGTCTACCGAAAACTTAATACTATTAGCAGCCTTTGAAGTTTTTTGGGTCGAGCTTCTAGTTCAGCCATGATTTTTTGTCAGAAAATAGGCTTAATGTTTGAGTAGGAAAATTGTCCACTTATGGAAATGGATAAGTGGCAGGGCCTTCCCCGCCTGTTTTTACTATATCCCATGTCAAAAGCCTGTTTGACTGGCAGGGCAGCATAGGTATATTTTTTGTGTCTGGTTCCAAAAATAGACATTGTCCACATTAAATTACTCAATCTCACGCACGGATACCTTTAACCTGAGTATTATCCTATGCTTAGTGGACCTCCTGCGATTTTGTTATTCAATACCTGATCATGTTTTGCTGTATTTGAGACGTGGGTTTAGTGGGTTGGAAATCTATCAGCTTTTTTTTTGAAAATATAATTATCACCGAGCTCTGCATTATTCGAGATTGAACAACTGGAAACTTCAGTGCTGGCATGCTAACAACTGAGTTCCTTTGTTTTGTGATTTTATATTGGCATTTTGCACTTTAGCAGCATTAATTTTTTTGTGTGCGTTGAGTGCTTCACTAATCATGCTATTTTAATTGTCATTAAGAAGGGTATGCGTTGCATTTGAATTGCAGTTCTGTTTTTTATTCTCTGTCAGTATTCTGTATTTTTTGTTTTACACAGCTGTGATAATATTATTATTGTTATTATAGAATGCAACTTTCGCAAAAAGCTTGACATAGATTACTCAAGTACTACGTCAGCTAAACTTTCCATTCTACCCAAACCACAGTTTAACCGGGGGGGAGGGGGTCTATGGGGAGGTCGACCCCCAAAATTTTTGATATTGGTTCAAGGGCAAGCAAAATTTCTAGAAAATTTGTTTTTAAACATGAACATTTCTATCAAATTTATGCAATTTTTAAGTCAATTTTGGACAACTTTTTAAAAAACAGTTAATTTTCACACCAGAAATAGCTGTTTTGGCCACATTTTTTAAAAAATCGGCAATTTTTTCGCTAAAACACGGTCATTTTTTGTCTTACTTGGTACAGGGGTGATCAAAAAGTCGGTACAGGACCCCCCTCCCCAGATTAGACCCCCCTCCCCATGTTAATGTATGACCCAAACCGCTGTGATGATTGTTGTGTTTTAGCACCCGGAAGGATGTGCTGAATGGATCGGGCAGCTCTGGTGACGTCGACTGCAGCGGGGGCGATGTGCGCGTGCTGCCCTCCTCCCACGTCCACGTCCCGGCCGACGTTGACGGCAAGCGTCTGAGCACCTGCTCTATCGACAGCGTGGCGGAGAAACTGCTCAATACCACTTTCACGGTGGAAGCCGGCAATGATGTACGTGTGCAGGACTGTGTCTATGGGTATTATCCAAAATTGGATTTATCGGATTAGATTTAACTTGATTTAGTTAATTACGCAACGTCAGGTAAACGTACTTTACTGAAACTTGGCACAATCAAGGATAATTCATGTAAAACATGTAGGGCAAAATTTCAGCCGGCTGTTTTCGTTTTGTACTGTATTATTAGCAAAATTAATTTAAAAAATCTAATACGTGAAATCCAATTTCGGATAATGCCCTATATGGTGAAATAGGGTGTGCTTAAATTATGTTACAGTAGACAGTATTCGAAAATTTTACTGACTGTGAAAGCTGGAACTTTGGGGTTTGGGGAGTTGTTACTGTGTCTTCATGAATCAACTTCACACACACACCCAGACACAGGTTTCACTTCACCCCACAGCAGGGTTTTTTTTTCAAAACGGCCAATGCTCAATTTGTGCTCATTTTTAAATTTCGATGCTCATTTTTAAGTTCGAATGCTCAAATAATTTTAAACGTTTTTTTGCACTGTTGCATTGCTAAAATGACAGGTATGTAACCGTTACAAGTCGAAGTATTTAGCAAAGACAACACAATGTAGAACTGAGGACTTCTGTGGGGCGAGTGCTCAGTGGCGTACCCAGAAAAAAATTTCGGAGGGGAATGACTTTTCGATTTTTGGCATTGGATCAAATTGCCCTTTTTGTCAATTTTAACACTTATAAAACGCTTTACAAACGCAAGATTATTTAACCACAACGCTGCAGGGGTCTGGGGGCGGCAGCCCCCAGAAAAAATTGACCATTTTTTTAATAGTTAGACCGAATGTGGTCAACTAGAGACGTATCAGAAATTTTTTCCGACAGAAAAATTAAAAAAAGATGGTAACGTCCGTGTAGACAGTGTATTACACAAGTAAATGTAGCATAATATACTCGTGTACTGTGTAGACATGCAAATGCAGCATACTGTACTCGCGTATACATGCATAGGCTTCGACGAAAAATAACAATAAGGAATAGGAAGCCACAGAGTTGCCCGGGTTTGGGGGGGCAGCCCCCAGAAAAAGATTAGAGAAAATTTTGATTTTTGGACCAAATTTGGTCATTTGGAGACGTATCGGAATTTCCGGCGAGCCAAAATCGAAAAGGGGACCCTTGTTGATATTGTTGACCCTTGTTGGCTGCGCCCTTAGCCTGATATACTGACTACTGGATACATAAGCTGAGACAAAAATCTATGAAAAATAAAGTGATGGTCATGAACTTCCCTACTAGGCAACATTAAGAGAGAAACAATTTTAAGATCTTGTTTGGATCAATCTGGGACATCCCGAAAAAAGTTCCGACCCACCGGAAAAACTAAAGGGGCGAGACACTTGTGTAACATGACTCGGGGAAATTTTTCACAATCTCAATTTTTTATCCTGGTGACGTCTTTGGGCAATAGCAACAATGCTCATTCGATGCTCATTTTTATTTTTCAATGCTCATTTTTATGTTCCAATGCTCAAATGAGCACAAATTTGAGCAAAAAAAAACCGTGCCCCACAGAATATCTAGAAAATGGTTCACGATTAAAAAGCAGTCGAAACGTTGCTCCGTACCCAACCCCAGACTCATCCCTTCTCTCAAAATTTCCTACCTTACCACTTATGTAGTTGAAGCTGACTATAATCAACCTGCAAATTTTTAACCTCGGCAGTCAACATTAATCTCTTAATCTTATTGTGTGTCTTTAACTTTACCCTTAACTAAACTCTACCAGTTAGTGGGTAAGGTTAGCCTAACTTACCCATTGGTAACTAATTCTGAAACTACGGCCGCCGTATAACTGTATGTATGTGAACAACTTCGAAATTCAATCTGAATTTTGATTGCTGCAGTTCAATTTTAGTCTGGGAGTGAAGACAAAGCAGCATCTCTATTTTGTTTTATTTTTGTAACAGCAGAGTAAACTACAGACAGTCTGTACTGTAGTCGAGGACCCCAATCTGTTGTTGATATTATCAAGTACAAGTTGTCCTGTTCATATTGTCGTGTGCTCTTTAAATTCGTGTTGGACTACAAAAAATTGGTCTTGAACAAGACTTTTGACAGTTTTCAAGTGTCCAATATTTGACTAATCTTAACTTTAGTGGTTCAGTATGAAGTTTTATTAAATTAAAAGCTTTGGGTACATTTCCATCCCATGGAATTTTTTGTTTTTAAAATTTTAGGATCAGTCAGCCTCGACCATAGCCCAGCACTGACACGTTTGGCGTCTCACTCTTCTATAATGTGAAACGCCATTATGTGCTCTTGGTCAGACTTATACGTTTGCTGTCAGGGAAATCTGAGGGGAAAGTGGGCAGAGCAACTTTGTAGCTACTATTTCTGCTCCATGAGTCACCATTGTTCCGGTGTGATACTTCGTTTTCGGCTTCGACCGCTTTTACCACGTAAAAGCTTTCGTGAACTAGCTTATAATCACGACGTATTAGGACAAATACAAGCTAGACTTGACACAGAATTACCGTAGACGTAAACTATTTTTTGTGATCATCCACTTAGTTTGCAAATACTGGGCAATGTATTAATAAAAACAGCTGGATGACTCAAAACTGAGTTAATTGCGAAGTTAGGAGATGTAAAATAAATTAAAAACTATTCAGTATGTAATATTTCTTCAGGATAAAATTAATTAAGCTGTTGGGAAGGTATAAGCCGTCCTCATGTTATCCGTATGAGGTTGTAAAAATTAAAAATGTTTATTGCTACTTTGATGAAAATATTATATTTATATTCTTGGCTGCATGTCTAAAGTTTTTTATTCATGTTGTGCCCACGAACCGCAAGTCATATTTAGTTTTTTACCGAATTGTAGCTGACATTGTTGTCAGCTGTTTTTTGAAAACTTGACGATTTTGAGATGTTAAGGCCTATTCACACGAGGGCGCATTTTGCTCCATGGCGTACGCCATGACGTACGCCATGACGTACGCCATGGCGCATTGCATGGCGTACGCCATGGCGCATGAGCGGGCGCACACGCACACTTGCATCATGCATTGTGTGAAATAATGCAGCAGGCAGTGTGAAAATAGAATGCGCCCGCTCATGCGCCCGCTCGTGCGCCCGCTCATGCGCCCTCTCATGCACCCGTCATGTGCCATGGCGTGCGCCATGGCGTACGCCATGCCGTACGCCATGCAATGCGCCCGCTCATGCGCCCTCGTGTGAATAGGCCTTAAAATGATCCATTAACGGAGTAGAGGAGCCTGAAGGAATTATTGGGGCGGTAGGGGGAGGATCTGTGAGCGTCTCCAAACGCGGCCAAGCTGTGTTCGTTGATCTAACTCAGTGGATTTGGTGAACCAAAAAAGATCTAACCAAGAATCACTTGCTAGACAGTGTCGGCTTGGCCTAGTCCAGTGGTCGTAGTTCTTGATGATTCTTAACCGTCAATTATTGCTTGTATGAACTCCTGTGTAGTGTGTAGCGAACTATTGTTAGGGAGCATTTTTTTTATTTTTTGTGACATTTATTATTGGTGAACAACCGCATAGTATTGAAAAAATTGAACATAAAGGGCCTTGCATCAATTTATGTAGCCTAAACCTAGTCGAAATATTAATATGTTCCTAAATTGCCTGTTTTCGAAGGCAGTGTGTTTAACTGCAATGCGAAACTAGTCATTATATTACGATAACAGTGGCAAACAACGGTCCTTTGCTCTTAGTCAACAACACGGATACAAACATGCTGCTAATCTTGAAGTTTGTCGTAGCTAAAGTACATAATTTCTAACACTCACTTTTTGTTAAAAGTTTTCTTGTGTATTGTAGAATGAAAAAAGTTTGTTTAGGTGACATGTTTCAAAGGTGTAGAGCCGAACTGAAAGTGCAAGTTTTTTTCGTGCAACTAAGCTGAACTGTTAAGCTGCGTTTTTGTTGGTCGCTCTGTTGTTTTTTATCCTTTATAAACGATTATTTCATATTTATATATTTACCGGTGTCATTCTTAATGTTTAAATTATTTTCCAATCATTTGCGTCGAAATTATTTTTTTGTTAAATAATTAAATAATTTTGTTAAATTACTAAATAATATATATATAGATATATATATATATATATATCTATATATATATATATATATATTAATATTACAATTTTTGTTAAAAAAATATAAATAAATATATATATTATATTTACAATTTTGAAAATTTGTCATTGAACTATTCAGTTAATGACGATTCAAATTTTCTTGTGTGCTTTGCAACATGTATTTAATATATTCTTGTCTCAAATAGCTTGATTATCTTATAATTCTAAACGACAGATTGTGGTCAGGATTTAATATTAAATTTTATGCCACTACTATTAAAATATATTTTCTAATCAAGTCTCAAAACGGAGTCGGTGTCCGCGCTAAATCGTGTTTCACCCGAACCCTTCGCGTGCAATGACCCGGCGGACAGCAGTGCTCCCCTGACCTTGCGCATTCATTTGCAGGACTCTGGACTAAATCGACGCAGTCTAACCTCGTCCTTAGGCGGAGATGGTGAGGCAGCCTTTGGCGTCTCGGATGCCAGCCCAGGCGTCAGGTTGTCTCCTGACGAATCCACCATTCCCAGATTAGAAGTCAACTGGCTGGCGGATGGACATTTTTGGCTGGAAGTGCCCGGGATCGCCCCGCTGCCCTTCGATGCCGATAACCCCGCCATTCCCGACTATCGTGAAAGACCACGAGTTAAATTTTCCTCTGGCCCTATCAAGGTATAATGGTGATTAGATTTTGTATTTTTTGTTAATTAAAAATGGATTAATTATATATTAATTGAAGAACTTGAATTATTCTGTGCTATTAACTGCACTGGATTTTTATGACTTGCCTGCTGCTGGCTGCTTTGAAAACTTACAGATATACTGATGGAGACTTAAACGGAAACTTTTTTGTAAAACTTTCTGTCATACTTGTCCAAGTACATAACATATTATAACACTAATCTTTATTCTACCTTTATTAGCATATTATATGACAATGTCTTTTATCCTTGCATTCCTTTTCTTTAGGTCTACAGTACGCACTCGGTGCAAGACTACGATCGACGCAATGACGAAGTGGACCCTGTGGCCTCATCGGCCGAGTACGAGCTGGAGCGGAGGGTGGAGAAAATGGACACTTTCGATGTCAAACTATCCAAAGGTAAGTTTAGATAGATTTTACAAAAGGTTTCCGACGTTTCATTAACGTTTCAAGACGTTGAAAGTCATGCATAGCTAAATCAGAGGGTTTGAAATTGGTCTCTATATGTGATTGAATGTCTTACTTTTGGAGAGTGAAAACTTATTTAACTTCTTACTTGCTTACGTAATTAAGGCAAATATGTATGGTAGAAGTGAACTGTTAGACGAATATATACATTATTGTTGAGACAACCTTACATTCCTCCGTTTAATTTACAATTCACATCGTATGAGTCCTATTGGATATGCACACAATTAATTAGAATGATGTCCCTCTATTGAAGATATTTTACATTATATATATATATATATATATATATATATATATATATGTATGTATATATAGATATATATTTTAGGAGCAGAAGGACTTGGCTTGAGTATAATTGGGATGGGAGTGGGTGCTGATGCTGGCCTAGAAAAATTGGGTATTTTTGTGAAGAGCATCACCCCAGGCGGTGCCGCTGACAAAGACGGACGGTGAGGCTCGATTCATACTTACAGCCGTATGTCCGCTCAGCCTGCAGAATGACGTCACTAGCAGCCTAGTGCAGTGGATCAGCCAGCGCATGTGACGTCATTATTTCGTCATTTTGTTAGCTGAACGGATATACGGCTATAAGTATCAATGGAATCGAAGGCGTTGTGGATTGTCTATTGCTTGTGAAACTGCCACACCCACGTATTGAAAATAAAGTGGGATAATATTATATGACTGGGGGTAGTGCCATTTTTTTTCAAAACTTTCAAAGAGGTTTGTTCCGACAATTTTGAAGCAAATCGGTACCTAAAATTTTCACTTATACAGGTAGCCCTGTCTCTTAACACAAGTGTGGATTTTTCAGTGGAACCGAAATGAAAATGTATTTGGTTTTGCATTTAATGTTGGTAATACCTGCGAATAAGTGAGAAATATGGAACTCGTGAGTTTTTTTGACTGAATGGTTTTTACTCGCTTGCGAGCGCTGCGTAGGTTTTTCAACAGAATAAAATGTGGTGGTATTCCAACATTCTTTGAAACTGATTAATGTTTTAGGATCAAAATTTGTGATCAGATAATCGAAGTGGACGGAAACAGTTTGATCGGGGTCAGCCAGCAGTACGCCGCCGGGGTCCTCAGAGCTACCTCTGGCACTGTTCGGTAAGAGAGCTATATTTATCTATCTGGAGAACTGTTTTTAATTTAAAGTCCAGCTCTTACTTGTCCTTGTTCTTTTCCCTGTCGAAGTGTCTACCAATAACGCAGTTTTTCTACGCGAGAGACATATCTGTCGGGTCCAGTTTGTATGCAAAAAGTCAGACGAAACTATAATATATTATTGTGGTATTTTTTAAAATATTTGACATTGTCTTCGTCGCTGTCCCTATGTTCTTAATGACAAGTATGAACCGAGCTTTGCAAACATTGAGTACTATTTCAAGTGTACGTAGACGTAGCTTAATAATTGCAATATTGCTTTTTGGCTGAACAGTTTCTGTGCTAAATGTTTTGAATTTGATATTTGACTTAGCAAATTCTTAGTTCAAGGAAGCTTCCCACTAACAGTTATAGCCGGAGTGAATATATACACTTTCACTGCGACTGAAAGTGGGGCGAGTTGAACTAAAGTCGGACCAAAAATTGCTGGACCCAGAGACAAAAAGAAACACGCGATTTCATTACGAAAAGAACGAATAGTGGGCATCAAGAGTACAGCAAGTAGTCACTAAAATCACGCCACCGATTTCGTGTCAGGGTCCAGCATTTTATGGGCTGACCTGACTTTAATTCAACGGTTTCAGCCCAACTTATTTTATTGTAATATGTAATTGAAAGGGCTGAACCAGAGGGGATAATGCTCAAGAAAATTGAAGCCAATTATGCCTAAAATTCTGTAAAATTCAAACGGAGTATTTATTTGTTTGTTATTAGTATATATTACTTGTTTCAGCTTTTTACTTGGCCGTGAGAAAGACACTGAACACAGTGAAATCGCTGCTTTGATTTATCAGTCGTTAGAACAGGATAGAATACGAGAGCAAAAGGAAGCTAAATTAGAACAGGTAAGCTTTTTATTATTAGGTTAAAGTTACTTCATAATACTGTTATGCAGCTTGCCGTGTGTGTAAGCGATAGTTTTAAACGCTAGTCGGAGCAGGCAGCAGTGAATTTTAGCTACCATTTCTTTTATATCAAGATATTATTATATTATTATAGTATGTTTATAAATTTTGTTTTTTGCATGCTGGGAACAAAATGTAATGATGTTACTGACTTGGCTGTCATTACTAAATTAGCATGGCCGTCGATAAAGCTTTGATGCCATTTTTTCACAAAATAACTTGGGAATAGTAACAGAGAAGTGTATGCTGTTTGAATTTCAACGTGGTTTAGACGGATAAAGAACTGGTGAGTGATAGATGATGATACATGGATGCGATGAGACTCGGGAGTGAGATCGAAAATTGATATTGACTCCCTTACAACCCCCCCCCCCCGCCCAATATCCCATAACACACAGTTTAACATGCCCCTAGTCCTAACATGTGACCAGAGGCCTTATCCAAAATTGGATTTAACGAATTAGATTTATATCAATTTTGCTAATAACACAGTACAAAATGAAAATAGCCGGCTGAAATTTTGCCCTACACGTTTTACATCAATTATCTTGGATTGTGCCAAGTTTAGCTTGTTTCACACGATGGGAAAACGCGTGTGGTGCCACATGGGGCATCTTGTGGCATCATGTGACACCCCTCGGGGTGTCACATGGTGCATCATGTGGCACCGTGTGGCATCGTGTGACACCCCAAGGGGCGCCCCACGTGGGGAAAATCAGAATCGCTCGCCGTGCGTTTTTCCATGTGGCACCACATGCAACAGCCAATTAGTAAGCCAGTTGCTGATCACGTGACTTTATACAATTTGCTTGAAGGACGATTTAAGGGCTTAAACTCAATCATTTGATTTAATTCTTTCACATATCACGGCTGTTAAGAATACGCAGCTCATGAATTATTTAAGTAAACAATAAAATTTAAATAATTTTTAGTAATTGTTACACGTAATTTATGCACAAGGCACATATCAAATATGTCGAAATTTAATGTTAAACCTTCGTAAAAACTTAGGGTGGATTTCACAAAGGTGGTTTTACTAAACCATGGTTTTACGTACGTTTTTATATGATTTGCACATAATTTCATTACGAAATATAGCCTGATTCGTTACGAATTTCGTAGATTTACTTAAACCATGGTTTTAGCTCAGCTAAAATTTCAGCAAAACAGAGACCTGCTGTGCTGCAGATTTCAAATTTCAACTGCGCTAAAACCATGGTTTAAGAAAATCTACGAAATTCGTAACGAATCAGGCGATTTTTCGTAATGAAATTATGTGCAAATCATATAAAAACGTACGTAAAACCATAGTTTAGTAAAACCACCTTTGTGAAATCCACCCTTAGTATTTTGACCATTTACGCGCCTTAAAATTCAAATTCCCGCGCCTTCATGCCCCATTGTGTGAATACGTTTCCCCGGGGGAATCCCCGGGGGACACCACACGGTGCCACATGACGCACCATGCGGCACCCCATGGGCCGGGCATGGGGTGTCACACGATGCCAACATGGGGCGTCATGTGGCACCGTGTGACACCCCATGTGGTGCCACATGGGGCGCCCCACGTGGGGATTCCCAACGTTTTTCCCCATCGTGAGAAACAGGCTTTTCAGTAAATTACGTTTACCTGACGTTGTGTTATTAACGAAATAAAGTTGAATCTAATCCGATAAATTCAATTTTGGATAAGACCCCAGGACCAGACTAGCTTAATATAACACTACTAAAATGTCCTTGGCTGATTTTGCCATAGATGCTAGCCGCCAAATCGGCCGCCAGTCACCACAATGGCAGCGTGGCCGAGCCACAGTTGATGCGGGAGCGGTTCGTGGCCGCGACCGCCGGGCAGCCAGCCCCCTCCGACCCCGGCTGTCTGGCCAACCCCAGTCCCCGCCCCAGCATTGCCTCCACTGTAGACTCAGTCTTCACTCCCGAAGACGACAGTGTCACCCCTGACGCTTTTCAGGAAGCCTCGCCCCAGCTGGGACAACTGATGGAACAGTTGCAACAGGTATAGCACAGGGAGTCTAACCTGTCGCCTAGACGGTCTCAAGAGCCGTTTTGATCAAAATATTCCGTAGTTTCAGTGGGAATTCACCAGAAATTTAATATATTCATAGAATGGGTTTATTGTTTTTAACAGTTTTCACGTGCGTTTTTGGCATTGATTTGCTTGAAGTTTTGCTATACTTTAATAAAAAAACGCTTCAAATTTATGAAATTATTGGTTCATGCTCTATATCCGTCACTCTAAGGGCCAATTCCTAAATTGGATTAAACGGATTAGATTAATATTTGTTTGTCTAATAAACTTATCTCAACGTTGAGGTAGGCTTGAAAAATTTTGTGCACACGCCGGAGGTGCTGCAAATAATTGCTGACGCAAATTTCGTATAAATTCTTAAACGTTGTCATGAGTTATTGGCAAAACAAATTTTAGTCTAGTCCGTTTAATCCATTTTAGAAATTGGCCCTAAGAATGCGGCACCATTGTTTCCAAACAGTGCCGGATATGGTATAATGGCCATGCGGGAATCAACAAGCTTCTAGAGCTGCTTCATTCCCGCAGGGCCATAATACCATATCCGGCAATGGTCGACAAACACTTTAGCAAAGTGCCGGTCGCCGGATATAGGACTTTGGCCAAATTATGTTATTATAGTTTTCGAAAATCCTATGTTTAGCATGTACGTAATGTTTTTACACATTAGTAAGTAGGACAGTGGTGATTTTGCTGAAAACAACACCACTTTTTTATGCAGGTCTGTAAGTGTAATAAAAATAAAAATTTTGAAAGTTAGTAGCTCAAGCTGACTCAGTGATGATTCAGAAGTTTTGCTGTCCACTATATATATATATATATATAGTGGACCGGGGTAAAAAAAACGAACGACGAATTCCGGGGCAAAAAAAACGAAGTCAATACCACAGCTCAGACAAAACCTGCTGGGCTGATGTTTCTCCACTGTGACAAGTACTTCAACACTACTCGGTATCATAACGAACAGGCATTTCGGGTTGGCTGATTTGAAGTAAGGCCACTTCAAATGCACCCACCCCAAAATGGCCGCCGATAAGTTTCTGGGCAATCTCACGAGCTTTGCTCTGCCTATGCACAGAAGTGGCGTGGGCTTGTCTTATGTATATTAGGGGGTTGTATAGTGATGTATCTATGTGCATGCGGAATTGGAAACCAGCACCGTGGTTGGCGGGTTCTGTACAGTGTTCGTTTTTTTTGCCCCGGTTTGGAGGGGGGGTGGGGTAAAAAAAACGAACTGCAAAAATAGTCATAGAATGGTTTTTTTCGCTTTTCCTACACTGTTTGTGTTTTTTGCAGCCTAGTAAACACATTTCAGATGCATTTTTTCATTAATTTGTCAATTTTTCATATGTAGTGAGGAAAAACCCTTCGTATTTAGCCGGAAAACCCCCATTTCGTTTCGCGACCCGTTTTTTGCTAGAATCTCCCATTTTTACAACAGAGCTTGCCTGATCCGTGGTTAGGACAAGCGTAGACTTCGATAAAACTGCTTATTTGGCCGCGATACGTTTTTTTGCTAGTTGGTGAATTCAGTGACACCCCTCACGAAACCTGTTTTGGTGATGTTTCACGAAAGTGTAGGAATTTTTCGTGTTTTGCTGCTGTTCATCTCTTAAATACAGAGTTGGTAGATCAAGACGGGGTTTGGGCGCAGTTTCTAATGTAATAGGCATAAAAACTAAAAAATTTGAAATTTGAGCAAAAGCTCCGTTCTGCCCAAAGGGGGTTGATTTTTGAACAAATATTGTGAGTCACATGAGTGTTATAGAAACGGTTTTTTTAGTCAATACTGCAGCTAAATGTTTGTAAAACATGATGCAATTGTGCTTATGCTCTTCACGAGCAAATTACTCGATGAAAGCGGTTGTTCGTTTTTTTTACCCCGGTTTTTTTTTTTTTTACCCCATCGGGGTAAAAAAAAACGAAGCTTATTTTTTAAGCTGGCCGGTAAGCGGTGGCTGTTAACCTAATTTTTTTATGTTGTATAGAGTCTGTAGCCCAGCTCCCACATAACTAAACCACTTTTTGGGAATCAACAGTGCCATGGATAGCTGCCCAGAAACTTAGGTCGAAATTCGTTTTTTTTACCCCGGTCTACTATATATATATATATATATATATATATAATTAATATTATTAACGTATATACTGCAACATTCACATAGCTTCGTGAAATTAAGTGCGGGAATTTCTAACTAGTTTAGTTTAGTAGTGCAATATTTTTGATAAGCTTGCAGTAACTAAGACGAGTTACTGTATTTAAAGTTGCTGACACTGACCAATACTGAGAGTCTAGCCTTCTCGTCCAGTTGATTTTTTTGCTGCAAACTCGTGCCCGCTACTATCTTGTCTTTGACCTTTAACCTTATTTTTCCACTGCATACCTTTTTCTAGCGTTTCACACGTTCGACATGAACTATATCTCTGTAAACTGTCAAACACATTTTTCGTTTTCGCTATGTATATATGCTTAACGCTCTGGTAACGTGGTAGTCAATTTAGTCTCTACATTACGATTTTTTGATCCCCGATTTTTGTCAACACCTAGCGTAATGGCTAATTCATGGTTGGTTGCTATAATTTTTCACAATATTTTGCGGAAATAGTAACAGAAGTTTGGTTTAATACTGAGAGAAGTAAAGCACACCCATTTATAGACTAAGGAGGGAAGATTAAAGCTCGGTTCATACTTGTCCTTGAGGACACAGACGGACAGGGACAAGGACAATTTTCGGTCGGCTGCTGTGAACAATTGACACAAGCGTTTGTTTCGGCTAATTTTTTGCATACGATCGGCAAGAGAACCCAGCAGTAATCATGCGAAAAGTTGGCTTATTTGGCCAGGCAGTTTTCTTGGAGTCGCTTAAGGACACAACGTAGGGACAAGGATAAGGACGAGTATGAACCGGGCTTTAGTCGACAGAATTATTGAAAAGACTAGTCACTATTTTTACACTGCCCAACGTCTACATTGTTCTGCAAGTATGGATTAGCCTCGTCGGTGGACAAAGCACGTCATTGTTAGTTGTGTTCGGTAGTCGTGATTTCATGCTAATGGCTGAGTGATATTTTTGTATCGTGGTGTGGTGAAGGCATGACAAATTAATTAACTTTAATTAATTTATTAACAATTAACAAACATTATGATTGTTCGCTGATATTTATTTTAAAATGATTTTCAATTGAAGTTTCAAGAATGTAAATCCTTGGTCGCTATCGGGTGATTTGGGTATCCCGGAATCACACGACTTGTGTCCCTGTAAAAATTTTTATTGGGTGAAACTTTACTATACAAATGCAACCCGTTGTCTGTTTCGTTTCAGGCTCGAGCGGAGTAAACTAAATTCTGGTTACTACCTCGGACCTCCCCCCTTCCACCCCTCCCCCCTCACAACTATGTGACTTAGAATGACTAAGCTGAAAACATCGTAACGTAGCAAGCATAAATTAATGTTGTGTGTCAAGTCAAGTGCCACTTTTTGAGTTCAAGACAGTGTATTTTGTTTATTTTTCCTGTGCACTGTGCTGATTATAAATTTTATTTCAATTTTGAATTAAGTTTTCTTTATGTTTGGTTTTGGTGCAATTTTGTTTGCAGCCTAACAGCAGCAACAACAGCAACACTAGCGCGACCAGCGAAACGGATACAACATTGGAGGACTCCACGGCTGACGAGCTTAGCCTAACTGGGCCGCCACCTATGGAGGGCTCAGTGAGTCATAGCGGCGATTCTAATTCTGCGTTTACTCTTGATGCAAAGAGTAACTTAGCGGCTGCTGCTGCTCCTGCTGCTGAGCCACCAACACTAGTTGCTCACCATGGGGCGGACTCATCAGAGGATGACGCTACTCTTGTGGATGAGTCACCGCTCAATGCGACTCCGAACACTACTTCTGTTACTACTACTACTACTATCGCTACTACCACTACTAAATCAGAGACCTCTGTGGTATGTGGGATGTGAACGGGTCTTTTGATTACTACCTACTAAATTCACAATGACTAAACACGCCTGCTGAAGACTCTTAATTATTAACCCCGACGAATTGTTAGTCGATTTTTTACGACAATTAACTTTTAAACGGGTGTTTTATTTCTTTGTATTTTGTTTTGTATTTTTGCTTGTTGCATACGATATTACTACTTTCTATTTATGTTTATTTAAACTTTGTGCTATTATCTTTTATGGCTTAATGCTTAATTTATCATGGCATGTAGCACGCTCTAACTTTGTTTCTGCATGTGAGCATGTCTGTCCTGCACGTTTAAGTCGTACGCAAATACAGGTATATAGTGAAGAATGCTGACACAAATAGTGCACTAGTGTGTCAGGGTGCCAGAGTGCGCTAGTGTACACTTCCTATTTGGCAGATGCATACATGTAAACTGGGGGAATGTAGGGAACATCCCGAAATCAAGGGACCGGGGTTTGGGCCTCGAAAATCCTTGCAAAAGTAGATTAAACGAGCACCTTTTTCAAAAATTTAGCAAAATTTAGGGTATTTTTGGTCGATCAAGTGGGAGGCCGATGTGGAGAATCCCCTTTAAAAAAATGGGCAGATGTGTTGGTCAAAATCTCCTGTCTTCCTTCATTCGTCCCACTCTAAAAATAGAATAAGCCCCAAATTATTGAATGGATTATCGAATCAGCGAGGCGCTTTAGCAAAGACCATAAAGCCTGTGGGGCTTAGATTCACCTTACTTTTGCCCACTTTAAATTTTACCCTGCTTTTGGTTTGCTTTTTTTGGAAGACCCCAGTTTAAGACGTATACATCATCATACGTCTTGTATCTAGTGTGAATTTGTTTTATTGCAACCACCATACATGGGCAGACTCCCAAATTCTAGCCTACACCAGCTCCGACCTTTGCGAGGTTGCCTGCACGCGTTGAATCCCGGGGGGGGGGGTGCTGAGCAGAGGTTTAAAAATTTTAGGTTCGTGAGCCACCAAATCCGCCACGCTCTTTTAAGTCCAGACACAGTGACACGATACACTTGTATATGTTATCTATATGTATGTTATAATTTTTCAACAGCAATGTGAGCCGATAAGGCAAAAAACCTAGCTTTGTAGCGCTCTTTAGACGATATCTTGTTATAAGATTCTTATAGCAACCACGCAGACATGTTGCGACGTTGTCTAATGGCAACCTCGCAGACACGTTGCGAGGTTGTCTTTTCTAGCAACCTCGCAGACATGTTGCGAAGTTGTCTTATGGCAACTCGCAGACATGTTGCGACGTTGTCTTCTAAAAACCTCGCAGACATGTTGCGAGGTTGTCTTTTCTAGCAACCTCGCAGACATGTTGCGAAGTTGTCTTATGGCAACCTCGCCGACAAGTTGCGAGGTCTTCTATCAACCTCGCAGACATGTTGCGACGTTGTCTTATAGAAAACATCGCAGACATGCTGCGACGTTGTCTTATAGTAACCTCGCAGACAAGGGCAATTATATATGTTGCGACGTCGTCCTACTACGACAACCTCGCAGACGACTTGACCACCGGCGAGTGCTGCGAGGTTGCCCTGCCAGGTCGTGCGGGGTTGCGAGGTTGGTGCCTACACCGGTGTAGGCTGGGTGTAGGCACTGCCCATGTGTGGCAACCACACATGTATGAGGGGGGAGGGGTGGGGGGACCACCCTTTCCAAAATCGAGGGATCGGGGGGAGGGTCCCCAAAATTCGGGCAAAATTTCGTAAAAATGGCACTTTTTTGGGAAATTTTTACAAAATTTAGGGTATTTTTGGTCGATCAGGATCCCAAAATTTGGCCGGAGAGGCCCCCCCAAAAAAAATTTTGACTCTGTTACATGTATGATTGCAACTCATAGTCTTAATTAGTTATTTCTTGTATATGTTTTTGAATTGAATCGTGAATAAAAATGTAAATTATTTATTATCTTCAGTATTGCCACAGCATAGAAAACATTTCCGCTATGGAGTCTGTGGAGTCCATATCATTCACAATTCTGCAAAACTGCAAAAAAAAGTTTTGCTTTTGAATATGACACACACGACACACAATAGGTGCTTGCAAACTGTCTTGAACATATGTAGCTGGAAATTGTATTATATATTGTCACTAAAATTTATCGAGCATTCAAGGACACTAGAATAATCGAAACAGACAATAGAGGTCCAGTTAAAGGGCTGACGATCATCCGAAAGTCGAGCAATCGCAAACTAATGTAAACATTGGCTGTTTCGGACATGTATTAAATTTTTGTCGAGCGTATGAAAGTCGAGGAATTGAAAGTCGAACGAATGAAAGTACGCCTCCAAAATTTGTGTGGCCAGTCTAGGACCAGATACTCAGTTCTACAAGACAGTGTAGCAAGTGTAAGTGGAAATAATGTGATTCGGTACAAATTTGTCACATCAATTCTTTCGTCACACATTTCCCTTGCAACAATGTTACAATTGTAGGATTTATAAATCGCAGCAACAGAGCCCTAATTAATAGTCCTTAAAGTTAAAACTATGTATATCTGGCGCAGTGGGATTGTTTATCATGGGTGCATTTTCACTTTCAGCATGTTCTATATATTTCTCTATTTTCTTCTTCTAAACATTTTCTAACCATCCGACGCAGTTCACTCATTATATATAATATATTGATGCACAAAGCTGAGTATTGGCGATAAAATTAACTTTACTATTTCAAGATTAATTCTGTAGTTGGTTTGGGTTTTCAAAAATGGCAGTAGCAGAGCTGTTGGGTGGACAAATCTCAACTGAATGTGCGAATTGCGAATTCTAATTTGAATGAATAGACTTCCCTTTCTCTCCTTCTGTAGCTGTAGTTTTTCCTCTTGGCTTTACGATGCATGCATACTCGGTTTAACGCACTTTTCTTGCGGTTTATCTGAAGCGAATATGGAGCTTTTCCCTAATTTCGCTTCATGTCTGTTTTGTAGGAAAATTAAATTTTGCTGGAATGTGTAGACGGCTAAAAGTCAACTGCAGGAGAAATTTTGTAGCTTTCACGTCATAAGTTGGATTAACTTTAACGGTAAATGTTAAATTTTGAAATAAACTAATGAGTAATGAGTGACTGAGTTACTAATGACCCATTCGCTTACCGGATTAAGTACTTTATTTAATCCGACCAAGAGTGTCCGTAAGGCAATTGAAAAATAGATAAGAAATCTTGTAACTTTTTAATGGCCCGTTCCTTCACCGGATTAAAGTGATAATTTTCATGGGACTGAACAGTTTAAAAATACATTAGCGTGCATAATTAAGTCCGTGTAGTTTTGCAAAGTATTTTTAAGCATAAGCCAGTTCAAGTCCTTCGGTTTAAACTAACGTAACTTTTAGCACACAGCTATTTAGTCAGACTAATCCGCCTTAATTATTATGCACGCTAGTGTCAAGCGTGCATGTTAAATCCCTTTAGTCCAGCGGAAGTTTAGGTTTGGAGTTTTGGACTCAATTTAAGCCGATGACTTCAACTCGTTAACCCGTTTAATCTCATATACCATTTCTCAATCCCGGACTAGAATAACTCCCGTACGTTCAGTAATCCGGTAAAGGAATGTTCTAATGTTCATGATTCAACGGTGAGAGTGCTCACCGTTCAGTTGCGTTTTGAATATCTGCTTCTTGCCTATCCTGGCATAAGGTATACATAATAGCAATTTAAATTTGTGTTAAATGAGCAATATTTGGAAACATGGTTTGTGTAAAATTGGAGATTAGCCCTAGATTTACTGAAGAGTCTATTGAGAAAGACGTCCTTGGCATGTTTCTGGAAATTGTGCATTAGTAGAACAACAGGATTAGTATATTGGCAACTAACACTCGCATTAGTTATCATAATATATTTTTGCTATTGAATAATCGTTATTGATTATGTATGATTACTGTTTATATTCGGAGAATTGACGTAGCTCAGTTCACTGACTTTTTGGGTTTCATTAAGTCTGGTTTTGTTATTTATTTTGTTAAATAAATTTTGTTTTTGTTATAGTTTATTTTTTTTATATTTTTTCAGGCTTTCCACTCCCCACCCAACGATGGCAAGCCAGCGGCAGGCAAGCCAGAGTCGTCCTCCGTTTCGCAAATTCTGGCCGACTCTTTGGAGGCATTTCCGCCCAAAGTCACCCGTTTTCCCACCGTCGAACCACCACACTCACTGCTTAATGATACTCCTGAGCAACCCCTAAGTGTAAGCAGCTGTTATGCGTGTTGAGAGAAAAATGTGTAAAATTTGTACTGAGATACTAAGATTTTATTAAATACTTAATATACTATATACTTATATACTTAAATACTTTATATTAAATCGAAGAATGAGAAAGTCATCTGTAGATTTAAATGTGCACAGTTTGTGCCAAAAATGTTGTGCTGAAGTATCACACGTAATTTGAAATGTGTGTGTGTGTGTATGTGTGAAAATGGACGTGTTTTTAAGTGACAAAAACCTCGAAAACGCAACTTAATACTTTTACTTACTTTTATAAAAAGTGTGAAAAAACTAATTTTTGTGATAAAATATGCATCATCAATTTATTCTGTGCTTCAGGCAGCTCGAGTGAATGAAGTAATCAGAATTTTGGAGTCGGAGCTTGAAATTACCAAACATGAAACGGACAAATACCAAATGCTATTGACGGAATCACGTGAGCAGTATGTGGACTTGGAAAAAAAATATGCCAAAGCCAGACAAGTGATCAAAGATTTGCAAGACAGGTAACTGGTGCTTTCGTTGTTAGCTCGGTGCACACTCCTTATCCGTGTCCTTATCCCCCCTATCAATTTGTCCTTAGGCAGTTATGTTCAAATGAGCGTTAGCTGTAAAAAAGTTGAAATCAAGTCCAGTTCGTAAACAAAAAACTGACGAAACTAACCTATTATGTTAATGTTTCACAATAGCAGACACAGCATTGTTCTTGTTTTTGTCCCTATCTCTATGCTCTTAAGGGCAGGTTTGAACCGGGCTTAAGACTACTAAGGCATGGTATTTTTGCAAGTAAACTGTCTATAATTTATTTTAGTGACAGCATTTGATTGGAAATTTAGCCTTTTAGTAAGAAACTGGGTGTCGTTAATTAGTGCTTGGTAAATTGCGACACCCAATATTACGCAATTTGTTAAGGATATTAAATATAAAAAAATTAACGCAATTTGTTAAGGAAATTAAATGTTAAAAAATTATCAAAATATTAATTAAATATTGCAGCCCATTATTAAGTTGCGTTCAAGGTTAGTCGTCAAAATTAGCATATTTTACATTTATACAATGTTCATTTTTTATGATTGCAGGGAGAAGGACTTATTGGAGCGCGAAGAGGATCATTTGAAACATTTGCAACAGAAAGACCAAGAATACATGTCCCTGATATCAAAGCTGAACGATAGGGTAACCAGATTGGTTTGCTACGATCAGTTTAGTAAGGCTCGATTCATACTTACAGCCGTATGTCCGATCAGCCGACAAGATGACGAAATAATGACGTCACAGGCGCTGGCTGATCCACTGCACTAGGCTGCTAGCTAGTGACGTCATTCTTCCGGCTGAACGGACATACGGCTGTAAGTATAAATCGATCCTAAGGCACAAGGCTTTGCACTTGTCAGTGTGCCTGTGTGTTTTCAGAAATACTCAACTTTAGGCTCAGATTTAGGCTATTTTGGGCTTAGGTTTAGGCAATTTTCTAGTTTTATTATTTTGTCTTACAGCCTTGCTGTAACTATAGCTACATTAATGGTTTTAGGTAACCCTGCTGGAAGTGCAACTGAAGGAAGCGCATCTGGCTCAGAAACAGTTCCCTGCCTCCGTCAGCACAGTGGCTGTCTCCAGTGGCATGCCCACCCCACAGGTCTCCCTCGACAAGCCCTCGCAGCTGGCCGATATGTCCCCTGCTCTGGCTTACCAACCAGGTTGCTATTTATATATAATTTTTGGCAGGATTTAATTGGGGGTAAAGTGCAGAAAGATAAATGCGTACCTCCAAGTTGTGGGTTAGCTCACGCTTCTTAATTCTGCTAGGTGCTAATTTCGTATATTTAGATTTTAGGTTTCACGGTCAGTACTTCAGAGTTTGATAGCGCACTTTGTTTACCCACTGCCCAAATGTATTAGTCATTATGCGAGATAGCAAGAGTATATTATGATAGTGTCTCATTCTTGTAGAGGTAGAGGGATAACACTTGCGCTTGTCGACATAGGCTTACTCTTTGCTGGAAATAAGACAGTGAAACGGCGTAGAGGCTGCAGAATCGGCACAACACACTTCCTACATACCTAATCGCTGATAGCATTGGCCGGTTAGAAAGTGATAAAAATGTTGTAAAAACATAAGAACAACATTTTCTAGTACATTTGGAAATGGTGTGGCAATTTTTCAGCTAAGTTAGTTAAGGAACGGTTATAGAATTGTAAAAAGTTTAGCTTAGAAACGTAGTCAAAACTTACACAATCGATTTTGCTGAAACTTTCCACAACTGATTTGGTTATACATTTGTCGTTTTAGTCAATGAAGTAGGGCAATTTCGACGTGCGCATCTGCCTTCTGTTTTCTGTATGGTAATATGAGTTCTTATTTCTGACACAATATTTCAATATTTGCAGAATTGGCGCTTTTAACTTATAACGAAACTTTTTTACATTCTGTGTGTGTTGCGCAACAAGTCAATTCACGTTTTGTACGTTTTGTTCTACTCTTTTCTACTCTGGAAATTCGTTCATGATTTAATGACCAAATTTTATGTCCAAGTTAGTGTTGAAAACTTCGAAATTCTGACCGATGTCATTTGATTAACTCAACTGGGCTTCATTTTAATTCCAGGCTCCAGTATTCCATGTTTAATATTATATAAAGTAGGTCATATATTTCTCTCCATTGCCAGTCATTGGAATACAGTGTTTGTGTGATGTTCAACTTTTAAGACATTATAAAGACTATTACTGTGTCATCATGGTTAATCATCTGTTTGTAGTGACGAGTTTATATTGTTTTTGTTTTGAAATGTTTTTTTTCATCTTACTGAAACCATATGATGAGTGAGTCAGTACTCAGTTCAAATTTGCCCATTTTTTTATCGGTTTATAAGAGTTTTGGATAGTTAGTGTCGTTTTCGCGTAACAAAACAATACTTTTGTCTATAATGTGTCATAGAAATATATTTTTACACAGGTTTTTTATATGAATTGGTTCTATTGTGTAAGCACCTTTTTCGCTGTCAGATGTGACAGTGTTATTCTAAATTTAAAGTTTATTGCATTTGCATTCCACACTCTTGTATATTTAGTTGACTGAATCTTTCGTACTAAAAATTCGCTACTAGATCGGGTCGAGTATAATCATATGTTTTTTGCAAATATTTTTATGATCTATAACACTGTACTGTCTGTAGTAATGTTGAAAGTACATTCACAACAAAGCGTAACTTTTTGTTATTACGGAAGCAGAGATTTTGTGACTCACTACTTGCTATTTTTTGTCTCCTTTATAGATTGGCATTACGGTTACGTGAGTTTAAATGGTAGCAGGTTTCAGTTTGAGTAGGTAGGAAACTAGGAATTATATATAAACTGGGCATGCATTTTTGCTAAATAGTTGTATGAAACTGAAACTTTGAAGATTAACTACTCCACTGGAGTTCAGTTGAAATTGCCTGGTTTTAGTCAGTAGTTATTTTTGCTGCTTTTATTGATTTCACGAAGGTCAAACTGTAGTTTATACCCAATTAATAGTTTTTTGCAGTCTTGAAAAGTCTAGAAAATTTTTTGAAAATCTAAATCAATATTTTAGTTTTTCCAAGAGATTTGATGTTTTCATCTTCCCACTACGTTCACAAGGAATCAGTCCCCTCCCGGTGGCTCAGCCCCCCCCCCTCAAAAAAATTGACTAGCTGCCCACGTATGGTTGTTAGTATGAAATACTAAAAATATTTTGCTGCCACAGTCTCTGCTGGCTGCATAGTACCAGCAAGAGTACATAATAGCGTCTCACTCTATATAGAAGAAGAGTGAGACACTCTCCAGCCTGCCTGTGTTCTAGCACAGGCAGATGCGCTGGTCGTTTTCAGGCTAGATGTTGACATTCTATGCAACATGTGACTGGCCAATCAGAAGTGAGCTTCTATTCTCTGATTGGCAGACGCCTGTGCACGTGCTCCAATCATAAAACGAGATAGGAATAAAGGTTAATAACTCATTATTTATTTATAGTCTGCTTGTAATAACATTAAAAAAGGTTTGCAAATACATTTGGGGATATTTTGGCAAACTTTCAGCGAAATTGATTGAAAAACTTTGCGGAAATTCAGAAAAGTTTATATCTCAAAAGTTTTTCAATCAATTTCGCTGAAAGTTTGCCAAAATATCCCTAGAGGTATTTGCAAACCTTTTTTAATGTTTTTGCAAGCAGACTATGAATAAATAATGAGTTATTAAGCTTTTATCCCTATCCTAAAGCTTATCAACGCATCAGCGATTATATACTAAAGTGTGTTACGCAGGGAATCTACGCGCTGATTGGCCAGTCACATGTTGCATAGAATGTCAACATGTAGCCTGAAAACGACCAGCGCATCTGCCTGTGCTAGAACACAGGCAGGCTGGAGAGTGTCTCACTCTTCTTCTATATAGAGTGCGAAGCTATTATGTACTCTTGGTACCAGTGTTCCTTTGTTATAGGGGAACATATGTACCGAATATTCGATTTTGCAGCTTGTGCCAGCCCGGGGCATTTTTGTAATAGTGTTATGCTTCATACATGTAACAAAGTTCAACATTAAAGATAAACTTCACCAAATAAGATCATTATAAGTCTGAGCTTGAGCTAAACTTCAGTCCAGTTAAATTGATTTAGTTAAAACATCCGCTAAGTCACAGCTAAGTGCCAACTGCACGAACCTTCATTGCTGCAGTTTAAATTGATTTAAGGAATTTAAAAAAGCTAATCCTCTGCTAAACCAATTGGTGCAGCCCACCATAAACTGTGGGCTTAATTTTAACCACCTTAATTTCAAGTGCCAACTGCACGAACCTTCATTGCTGCAGTTTAAATTGATTTAAGGAATTTAAAAAAGCTAATCCTCTGCTAAACCAATTGGTGCAGCCCACCATAAACTCATTAAACTGGCTTCCTTAATTTGTCCTAGTTTACGCCTATTGTAGTCAATCAGTTAAAATGGATTTAACAGCACTGTCGCTGTAAAAAAGAGCCTCAGTTTTGGTGACTTTTTAGGGTTGTCGCTATCCGTAAGGACGCACAACTCTTATTGCAAAATAATTTGCAAAAAATATTATTTTTGCAAGTTTTTGGTGCAAGCGTAATGTATTCTATTTTTGTATTGTACAATGATGGCGTAGTTTTATCAAGTTGATTTTTATTCTATTATGAACAGTTTTTTGTTGGGCAATTTTTGACTTTTCAAAGAAGGAGTTACTTAACAGGTGAAACTGTTTTTGCGGTTTCTTTTCTGAACTTCGTGTTAATTTCGGTTCTAAAATTTCTCTGACCTGAATACGGTAGAACTAGCTTCTAACTCAAACATTATCAGTTGAGTGACATTTTTTTCGGAACTTGGGTTATAGCCCGATTGATTTAGACTTAGAGTTCAAGAATTTGTTAGGCATTAGTTAAACTGAGACCTCAGTTTCATATTGAATTCTATTTCAGCAAGGAAATTGGAGGAACATCAAGATACAAGCCATTCCAGCATGCATCCATTTGCCGGTAAATTTTGTTTCTTAAAAGGGATGGGCATTTAAACTTAGTTATTTCAGTAAATTTATTTTTTTAATATAAAATTTTATTAGTAATTTTTTACGTCTTGTTTTTTCCCATGGTGCCTTATAAGTACAATAACCTGTCAATGTTGATTGATAAAATGCTACTTGTCTTAAATCGAGAATTGCCTGTTTAATGTACAAGTAGATCCATCGAACACAAGCAAAATATAGATACAGGCACATTTTAGTCACTGCGCTGTATACTAACTAATCACAGATATTATATAACATCTGAGGGCTTTTTCATAAGTTAATATTATATGAATTGGATTAGATTCGAATAACTTGATAACTCAAGATCGAGTTAAGTTAAATTCATAAAATGTGGCAAGCAAATGCCGATGATACAGTTTAGTCGATCTACAAAGTTTTACAAACTTTCGTCCATTCTATGATGACTTGCTGAAATTAATCTAGTTAATCTAACCCAAATCCAACTGAAATTAATCTAATCCAAATCCAACTGAAATTAATCTAATCCAAACCCAACTGAAATTAATCTAATCTAATTCAGCTAATAAAGTCCCTACTAAAGCTATAATAGCTGCTCCCCGTTGAATAGATCTATAGCATTAATAGAATTTGATTATTTCAGACGCACGCAATTCTCAGAGTGGGACTGTGATCACGTTGCTGCCTCAGCCAGAGATGATGGACGTGCCGGAGACGGAACTGCTCGATAGCACTGTCGCCAAGAGCAAAGTGGAGGTCGTGAAAAATAGTCAGGTAATCTGGTTACAAGTTACTGTTGGTTCCTACTTAGTGGTTAGCGGTTATTTTGCAATTTTGTATCTGCTTTTAGTAATGTTTATAAATTAATATAACGGATTAATTTGGGATTATTTTGGTGAAATTGAAACATGCTATGTCGCCACGACTGTGTGACACAATCATTTATTGAGACTTGTACAATAATTGCATTTTGTTTTCAGTTAGATTCCATTTTAATGTTTGATTTAGTTGTCTGTCACTCGAGTATTTAGGTTTTTTCCTCGGTAGTTTGATTAGAGTAAGTTCTTTTCCACTCAGCAACAGCAAATCAAAGGGATAACTATGGCAACAATTCCATGATAAATTTGGCTCCCTGAGGCAAATTTGCTAGGGCAGTTGAACTTGAATGTACTTGAATTTATTGCCACCAAGAGTACATAATAGTGGCTCACTCTTCTATATGTACTCTTGTTGCTGCCATTCTAGACCATGTCCGGACGGCAACTACCGACCGTAGTACGCAGGTTGACTGGCGAAATTGAAGTGTTGGAAAGTCCCTGTGCTCACTCGTGCGATCCGAGTTCCTCTCGTAGCTTTATTAATGTCAAAGGCACCTACTTACCCAGTGGTAAGCTAAAGGGAAACGCTATGTAGTTAGTATTATAGGCAAATTATATTAAATATTTACCGATTACGAACTTACTGAGCTATTTTATAAATTTTGTTTTGGATAAATTGCAATTTGGACAAAGACGTTTCATGATATTGGTAAAGTAATGTGTAGTAAAAAAATATTGACTTTCGTCTTGGCTTTTACTTTTCCGTTATAAAAAGAGTGCATAATCAGAGTATTGATGATCTTATCAATAAGAGGTGTAATAAAGTTTTGCATGTTTATTAATGCTGAAATTCCCCGTGCTAGTGTTAGAAATTATTAACAGGCCTGAATGATCGAACCTGAGCTTAGAATGACACATTTGTTCACGTCCATGTGATTAGTTTATTTTATTAGTTCACTTTTTTGTTTTTTAATTCACGGCTAAATTTCTTCACTTTTCTAAAACGGATTTGCGTTTACAGAATCACCACTTTCGTTCTTTTACGGCTTTGGAGCTTATAAATTCACCTGTGTTCTCTTTCAACTAAATTATCTATTGTTTTGTTTACAAAAAATACTGAAATTCGAACTAGCTAAAGTGTTCGTGTTTAATAGCAAGTTATTCACTGGATTTATACTTAATAGTTCAAAAGCTTATATTTGCTTTACGTCCGAACTTAATGTTAATGTAGTAAACAGCTTGCCAAGTCACGGAGTATATTCTAGTGTAGTAATATGCTTTATAGTGTATACCTTTGAAGCTAGGCAAGCACTACCAGGATTTCATAATGTCTACTATCATAGAAGAAGAGTGAGAAACCTTGCGGTCTGTAGAAAAAACCAACCAACGCGCGGCTTCTGTCTATCACACTTTCATAAACAATTACGTGGTGCGCTCACAAATTACAGATCGACTTATAGCTAGGTTGTAAAAGCATTGTGTAGTTCTGTACTTTTTTGGGTAAGAAGTGTGGTGGGGCATAATGGGGTTAAATTTTCCTTGGGTGGCTTTATCCGGTCGAATTTTCAATAAGTTAATACCTAATACATTTTACCTCTTATTGCTTATCGACCCTATGAGCGATAGATACGAAAATGTTACACAGAAGCTGCTCACTGATAAGTCACGACCTACGCATTCTATGAAGGTAGTTTCGCGATTTTTGAGTTTAGTCTCTGGCTGCTCTATCATAATGAGACCGCGTACTGTCGCACTCTTCTTCTGTACTGTGAGACATTATGTCCTCTTGGTAGTATTAGACTACATGTTATTTATTTTAAACTAATATATAGTTCTTTTTATATTATTTACTATAGCTTTAGTCATTGTAAAAACGTTTCTTGATATCGTAAGTTGATAGAAACGAAGATTGTAATTTTTGTCAACTTGCCACATTGATACTTTTTAGCAGTGTTCAATCACTTGCACTGTATTTCAACTAAAAATGTTCAACTTTTTTCACTTTCTTTAACATTTCTTACAACCCACATTAGAAAAATTTCGTGCGTTAACTTAACCTTTTTGTTCACCCAAAAGTTCTGACTCACTGGTTACTAACCTGGCATAATCTAGCCTACTTGCAGTTTCAGTGTCAAGAGTACAGAAATGCTTTCATTTTCGCATTGGGGGTTGTGTTGCAGTGTTTATTTTTTTTATTCAGTGGTGGGGTTAGTCAAGCAATATCCTGTAAAATCTGGCGCCAGCTAATAACTTGAGTCAATTTTTGACCCACCTTTATTTTTAGATAGATGGTAGCCATATTCGCGGAGGGGTACTCACTCACCATGGGCGTGAGAGGGGTCGCTGGTTGTTTGCCACCAGTCGGCAAAATATGGTGATCACCGATTCAAAGCTGGTGTTTCCCCATCGCTTCTTTAAGACACTTTATGGGAGGAATTGAGCCAGTAACGGCCTGGGTTGGGTAGTATATTAGTTAAAAGAAGTTTTGAGGTTTAGCTGAGAAAAAAATTCCACGGTTGTGGGTGGTCACTCCCTACTTTCTTGTTGAACATACTACATACTACGTAATACGCAACTGTGTATATAAGAGCATATTGTATTTCACGTGTACTCTTGATAGTGGAACTGACTACGGACGTGTGCATTATATATGGCTGGACTAAGTGAGCCTGGGACAGGGCCGTTGTAATGTGCGTGTACTGGTGTGTAGATGGCGGGAGCAACGATTCGACCCCATCCAAAACCAGCACCTGTACCACCAGCACCGGCAGCACGGCCAAGGGGCTCGCCAGCGGACAGGGCACCACCGAACAGCCCCTCTCACCCTCACTAACCGCAAACCAACGAAAATTCCACCCCGGCCGTTTATTTAAGCATGTGCACGCCAAGAGTAAGCCAATAGTCGTCGTCAGTATTATTAATAATTACTCCAGTTGCACTGATGCATTATAATAATGCGCGCTCATGAACGCACGACGTGTGGTGTGGTGTATATATATAATGACGTGCCGATGTTTAAGCCTTATGCAAGTATATACTTAGATCATGACATAAAATAACCAAAGCCAAAGCGAAAGTATTATCCCCTTATAAAGAAGAAGAGAGAGGCAGTTTCTGGCTTGTCGGTAAAATTGCACAGTCGACACCCTCTCTCACTAGATAAGAATGTTGAGAAACCAAGCAGCACGCAGCTTTTACATGTTAATTTTGAGCTACAAAAAATGCTAGTTTAAAAATCAGAAACTTTAGTATCAGCCTAATTAATGTATCTTCTTTCACTGTGCAAAGTTGCAGCTCGCTTGGAGTCGGCAGCTTATAGTTCAAAAGATGCAGTCAGCACCCACACTGTAACAAATTACTAAAATCCAGTAGCTGTTTTGTGAAAATTTGTCGAGCATTTGACTATTTCGAAGTGTTTCGGGATTTTAGCTTTGACTTGGGGTAATTTTGACCTTTTGCTGCGGCAATATATCTCGGCAACGCTTAGACCCATATCGCGATATGCATGCTTAACATATCAAAAATTAGACCAATCAAATTGTCAATACATCAGACAAAAAGTTATTATTAGGCAATGTTCACAACAACTAACTTTATTATTTGTATCTCTTTCGAGCTTTGCTAGGTCAAACCTGACAAAAATATTGCTCTCTTTATTGTTTCATTTGGCATGTTCACTGCATTTTTGGCTGCCGCACTTTTGATGCTATTTTTATTTTTCGTTATTTCATTGATTTTAGAATTGTTTCCGTATTACATTGCTGAGTTCTCTGACCCAAAAATTGTATCAGTGTCATAATTTGCAAGCTTGTTTGCTTGTTTGTTTGGTTGAGTATTGGCTAAAGGAAATAATAGTTTTAGAGCTAGATGCAAAATAGTCAATTGCTTTGCTAGTGGTTAACTGATTCGATTGAGTTTGAAAATGCTTGCGTAGTTGCCTACGCTGATGCTCGCTTAAGGGGGGGGGCTACCCAGGTCAAGAATCAAAGTTCTCCGATTTTGCATATTTTCACATATGTTACTCCCCCAAGGCACCTCTACCTCAGATAAGAACAATTAAGCTTGAAGGTGCACTTTTGGTTCGGTGCGTTTGTCAGTGTATTTACATAGGCAAAAGTACGCCAAAAAGCCGAAAAGTAGCCCTTATTTGGACAGTTCTAGCACAAACCACATTAAGCCAATCAGGCTGAAATTTGGCATAGTAGTAGCCCACATGTATGCGCAAAATCGTATGATCCGGATTTTTGATATGTATTTTCAAATCTAAAATCGAAGGCGAAATGTGAAAAAATGGCCGTTTTTTGGACCTGCCAAATTTGAGTGATTTTACATTTGACGTCATTGCTCATGCCATGGGCAAAAATTTAAAAAGATGGATCATAGAGGTGGAGATATGACGTTAGGCTATCGAATCATGTAAAAATCAGGTTCGTCAATGTTAACAAAAATTTCGAGTAAAGGGGCGCTTTTAACCACAAAAAACTTTTTTTTGCGCCTATGATTTACACGTAAAATTGAATTTTTGGGAGCCCCTAGTGAAAAATTGGCAATAGCATTGGTTCCAGTTTGTTACATCTGCGATGCGCCTTCCCTGGGGCTACATTGTGTGCTAATTTGAAACGAATCGGAGAACCTAAAATTTTCACTTTTTCAGGTAGCCCCCCCCTTAAACAGTCGTGTTTGCTGCTAAATAAGCAATGCTGCACAATGGCTATGTCTAATAATTGCTATTTAGTCAACGTGTAAAAAAGTATTGTGATTGTACTAGCTACGTCGTGTGTAGGGCATAGGCCATCGTTCTAATATGTTCTGTATCTGTAGTGGTGTCTTTATTGTAAGGTCAAGTTGGCTACAAATCGTAAGTCTCACATCTTTATCATACAGTAGACCCAATACTTGGCTGAGTTATCGCATGGTCGACTATGGATGAACTTAACCCGTCAACTTCTACTTCAGCGAGGAAATTGTAAACACAACAACTCACTTATTTTATGCTAAAAAGATATTAAGGCCTATTCACATGAGGTAGCATGAGCAGGCGCACACGCACACTTCCTACTGCATTGTGTGAAATAATGCAGCAGGCAGTGTGAAAATAGAATGCGCCCGCTCCTGTTCCATGACGTACGACATGGCGTGCACCATGCAATGCGCCATGGCGTGTGCCATGGAGCAAATTGCGCCCTCGTGTGAATAGGCCTTTAAACTTGTAGTTTATTTAACCATTTCCTCACAATGAGGGTTAGATCATTTTTATTTAATTTGTTTATATTTCAGAAGATTTAGAAGCTCGATTCGGTAGATCTTCCAGCAATGAGCTCAATTTCCATGTATGTTCATATTAATTATGCTCTTGATTTTACGGTTATTTTTTCACAGCATGCTTAGGATTACGAATATCGTGACTGGAGGATATCTGTATCCGTGAATGATCCGCAAGTTATTGACATCCGCTTCAAATTGAAAAATGAAAATTTTCATGCGGATGTTCTGTATTTGCCGGATGTTAGTGAAAATTTGACCATTCTTATGTAGGACCACATATGTGTGTAGTGTAATGTTTTTTAGGGCACGGAAAAATTGTGGCACATATCTACAGGCAGGCTTGAACTTCGTACTCGTCCTTATGCTTGACCTCGACGCTTTGTACACAAGCAATTATTACAGAAACACTGTTCAGTCTAAGTTGACAATTTTGCATGAACAAAGTCGGAAAAAAGACTAAAGTCTGACCAAAAATTGTATGTATCGAACTTCATTGCTTCATAGCAGTTTAGTCGTTTCACGTTTGAGGTAACCCCCATAATGTATAAATCATTCGAAAGCATTTTTAATGGAGATTTTTATGAAATTAAAATATTTTAAAAAATTTAAAGTTAAACCTTTTAATTCAAATAAAATCAATTTTTTTTCGTCTGATTACAGGAAACCTAATATATTACCTATATATCATTCGATAGCCCATTACCTTCTGCGTCTAACGATATATACGACATGACTATAGCACGCACCTGTCAGAAAGTATCGATTCTTTTTATTTTTGACCTTCCATTAAAAAACGTCCATTTTGGTTCGTTTTATTCGCTGTAACTCAGCAAATACTCAACCAAATCTGACAAATTTTTCATCAATGGACGCGTTGTGACCTTGCGCAGTCTGTGAAAATAATAAAAATTCAAAATTTGATACTAAGTTTTTCAATATTTGTCAGGTTTACAGTCATTTTTCAGCAATTTTGTTCAAGATTAGTCAAAATAACTAATACCACATGAAAGCTCAGTTTTTTAGCTTTCATTTGATACCAAAAACATGTGCTTTTGATTGGATTGAACAAAGTTGACAATGCAGTAACATGTTTTTATTACGTGTCAAAAATTAGTGCTTGATGAGCATGTCATGTGCATGCGTGCAAACATTCTTTCTACACGCTGATATGCGTGTATAAATTTTTGTGGGTGCACAAATATACTGTGAATATTGATTTAGTTTTTTGCATAACTTTGCTCAATCCAATCAAAAGCACACGTTTTTGGTGTCAAATGAAAGCTAAAAAACTGAACTTTCTTGTGGTATTAGTTATTTTAACTAATCTTGAACAAAGATTGCTGAAAAATGACTGTAAACCTGACAAATATTGAAAAATTTAGTATCAAATTTTGAACTTTTATTACTTTCACAGACTGCGGTCACAACGCGTTCATTGATGAAAAATTTGTCATATTTGGTTGAGTATTTGCTGAGTTACAGCGAATAAAACGAACCAAAAATAAAAAAATAAAAAATCGATAATTTCTGACAGGTGCATGCTATAGTGATGTATATATAGACGCAGAATGGAATGGGCTATCAAATGATATTATATAATACAGTAGGTTTCCTGTAATTAGGCGAAAAAATCGATTTTATTTGAATTAAAATTTTTAAGTTTAAATTTTTTGAAATATTTTAATTTCATAAAAATCTCCATTAAAAATGCTTTCGACTGATATATACGGGGTTACCTCAAACGACTAAGCTGCTATGAAGCAATCAAGTTCAATACATACATTTTTTGGTCAGACTATAGTATATGTTGGAACAATAATTAGCGGAAATCAGTCTGCCAGTTCTGCACAGCAGCTGACAAGTATTTGTGCTTGTCCCTGTTCCTGCGTCTCGGAGGACAAGTATGAACCGTGCTTAAGTTATTTAATGACAGCTCAGCAATGTCTCAAACTAAACCATATTCTGTTCCTCTCGAAATGTACGGGTTGTTGTTTTCAGCCTCTGGACGTTCTCGACTGGACCTGTGACGACGTTTGTCGTTATCTGGCCAGCATGGGTCTGAAGGATTACGATCACGAACTGATCGCCAACAAAGTGGATGGCAAAAAGTTTCTCCAGCTCGATGGCTCAAAACTAAAGGTAGCACTTGGACTTCAAGTTTTAAAAAAACGACAAACAGAACTGCTACTACCGACCTATTAATTTTTCTAGAAAAAACTTTAGAAAGAATTTTCTAAAAAATTTTACAAAAAACTTATTCGTGGTAGTCAGCTTTATCTCTTCAATCAACCAAACTCAGTAATTTTGTAACGCTCAGCTTCGTTAACGGTTTTTAGATTAGTCGCTATGTAGCAGTGCAGAAAACTGAAAAGTACTGTATATATTAGTTCAAAACAGTTTTGTTCAATTCAAAACCGCCAAAACTTGTGATAACTTTTCAACGTTTTACAGTTTATACAAATGTTACCAGTAAACTCTGAGGCGCTCATAATTGGCAATAATTTAATTTTGCTAATTTTTTATTTCCAGATAATAGGAGTATCCAATCAAGCACATCGAACATTGATCAAGAAACGAATCAAAGATCTAAAGTCGATCATAGAGCGAGAAAAGAAAGCCGTAGAAAAGGAAAACAAACAGAAGAAACGATCAAGCAGTCTGACGAGCAGTACTAGGAAAAAGTTAGGAATGTAATTTTACAGTTGTTTTTTGTATTTAGTTATTAATAGTTCTGTAATATTTACAGCAACTTGTATTGAGCGTATCCTGAGTACCGTTTTTACAGTCAACAGTGTACAGTTTCATTTGCATGATTGATTTGTATAAAATGGAACTTTTGTGTGCTTTAAATGAATGAAGATTAATGCGTTTTTAAAGTGTTTTATTGAAAATAACTGGAGAGGGCAACTTGTTTTAATATTTATTATTTTGTGGCTGTAACCAGGCCGTAGCCGTGATCAAAAAGGGGTAAATCTTAAATTTCTTTTATGTCATTTTTGTTTGCACATGTAGGAGCCAGCATTCGTGCGTATTGTAGCAGGCATGTTTTTATGTTTCCGCAGGATTCTCATTGGAAAAGCTCTGTAGGTTTCTGATACGACTCATCATCAGCTTCTGAAATTTTTTTTTGAAAAATTTTACCAATATTGTCAAAAAGTTTCTCAGCAATTCTTGTGAAAAAATATTGGTATATCCAATGTATTAACTACTCCACCCCACTGTCTGGCCCTGGATAATAATTAGTGTAAGGTTATTATGTCAATTTTCGTAATATGGGTCAAAAATTTTACGAATGTTGACTTTTTAAAAATTTAATAAATTTTAAACTGCATTTAACACGATTGGACTGGATCCATTAGTTAGATGGGATTTTGTTCGTATGTTTGTAGATTCAAATAGGCTAGACTCATTCTAAAACTAGCTCAGCAATTTTTAAACGTGAGCGAAAACTTTATTATCCATTCTTTGTAGAAATATGGTTATCATGGTCAGGAATATGCATGTGCAGAAATATGGCAATGTGGTTTTTCATAGTATTTATCTTCTGTCGTGCTCGTGAATATAATTGTATATTGTACAGTTGATAGTGATAGTGGTAATGCTGTATCTGTTTTTTATTCTTTATAATCTTTTAATTGTAATTTTGTATAATAAACTTTTGTTTCTGATAAATTTTCGCGCGCGTGAACGTGAACGTCAAGAGATATAGATACCTATAATGAATTAAGTTTTGCATTCGTAGTTTTTTTTTTATTTTGCTCCCGAACGGCCGGCCACTGAGGCAGCCCTAATGGCCTGCGCCTGAGTAGACTTCGGACTCACCAGAGCGTAGGCTCTCCCCAGTTCCCCACTTTAAGGAAAAAGTGTATCACTGCACTTTTTCAGGGATGGGTGATAGAATTCGCACTTTTTTTAACTTTTTCTGACAGTTGACCACGTAATTTTGTGTCGTGGTGTGATCAAGTCGTCATAGCAACAGTACGTAATATATATGCAATAGCAGGACACATCTTTGCCCTCTAGCCGAAATAGCGTTTTAAGGTTTTGAACTCCTGATTCAGCTTGTTGCATAAAACTTTCAATAGGTGAGATATATACGTACAATCGGTCAACACCCATTAGGGTCGGTACTCGGTTCATACTTCAGGGAATATGGAACGGCTAAACGGACATAGGTCCCATGCCCACGGACAAAGCCCGTTTCGTCCGTTTTATTTTTCATATATACTTTTTAAAGCAAACGGTCTATGTTGAGCTACGATGAGGGGCAAACAGACAAAGCTGCGACTCACACTTTTAAGCCGTATGTCCGTCCGTAAGCCGTAGAATTTCGCCAGATTTAACTTTACCTGAATTTAACTTTGTCCTGAGTTTCGACTTCAGTGAAGTGCGGTTTAGTACGGATGAAATTTTGCCGTTTAGTACGGATGAACGGATATATAAACGGCTGAAGAGTGAAAGTCAAACGGGCATTCCGGCTGAACGGACAAAGGCAGGAATTGAACAGTCGTAAGTTGTAGTAAAACACAGTCTACACAGACCCTTAACGGTCGATTCATACTTACAGCCGTATGTCCGTTCAGCCGACGAAATGACGACCTAATGACGTCACATGCGCTGGCTGATCCACTGCACTAAGCCGCTAGTGACGTCATTGTGCAGTGCAGAGTGCAGGCTGCTCGGACATACGGCTGTGAGTATAAATCGAGCCTAAGCGGCTGCATTCCATAAAACAACAGGTTAGCTAGCTACCTAACTAGCTAAGCTAGCTCAGGAAGTCGGTGGCTTCTTCCGTCATTCCCTCCACCACTCCAGAATATGAAAGTCCGACTTTCATTTTTTGATACACATAAATGGCCACTGTTGTCCTCGACTTCAATAATATAAATACAAGTTTTGAAAATTTCAATTTTTGTTCGTCTAAAAAACATTACAATTCGTTTTCCTGCAACTCATAGGGTCAGAAAATATTTAATATTTAAAAAATAAATTTCCTCGATAAAATAAAACAGTTTTTTATGTGTACCGGGCTCACGGTTTTTTTTTGCTCAAATTTGTGCTCATTTGAGCATTGGAACATAAAAATGAGCATTGAAAAATAAAAATGAGCATCGAATGAGCATTGTTGCTATTGCCCAAAGACGTCACCAGGATAAAAAAATTGAGATTCTGAAAAATTTCCCCGAGTCATGTTACACAAGTGTCGCGCCCCTTTAGTTTTTCCGGTGGGTCGGAACTTTTTTCGGGATGTCCCAGATTGATCCAAATAAGATCTTAAGATTGTTTCTCTATTTATGTTGCCAAGTAGGGAAGTTCATGACCATCACTTTATTTTTCATAGATTTTTGTCTCAGCTTATGTATCCAGTAGTCAGTATATCAGGCTAAGGGCGCAGCCACGTGAGGAATCCCCCTGTTGGATCGGCGAAACAAAAAAAATTTCACAGTGCTCGAAGTTGCGCACAAAAATGCTGATTATTAAGCAAAAATGGCTTTTTCCTGCATGTTTCAAAGGTCTGTTTTCTTAAAAATTCGGCATGTTTTATTGGTGGCTGCCGCCCCTTTGCAAACTTGCTATATTTTCAAAAAAATTGTCCTAGGTACGATTTATTTTTTCTCGAAATTCTGGTTATGTACGACCTGGATACAGGACGTATCAAGGGCGTACCGCCCCCCCTTTTGGTCAACTCATAAGAAAATATCAACAAGGGTCCCCTCTTCGATTTTGGCTCGCCGGAAGTTCCGATACGTCTCCAATTGACCAAACTTGGTCCAAAAAGCCTAGGGTTGCCCCCGGCCCGCAACTGATCGTTGGGCCTGTTGCGGGCCCGGCCCAGAAATTTCGCTATGGCAGCACTTGAAGCATGCATGGTCCCTTACTGGTAACTCAACCCACAAAGAATAAAACTGGCATCACCATAGCTGCATACATGTATATATGAGGGGGACCCCCCAAAATCGAGGGGCCTGGGGGGAGGGTCACAAAAATTTGGGCGAAAATAAGAAAAATTGGCCCTTTTTCGGGAAAATTTTACAAAATTTGGCAAAAATTAGGGTACTTTTGGTCGATCAGGGGGGGGGGGAGAGTACCCAAAAATTGGCCGGAGAGGCCCCCCAAAATTTTGACCCCGTTACATGTATAGACCATAGGTATATAGCATTGTTGAGGTTCTATAGATAAGCTTAATAGCTATATAGTCAGACTGGCTACTTTCACGATATACAAATTCACCTGAGAAGAGTGAGAACGAAAGCACTACCAAAGTTTTTATTCACGACGGATAACATTGCATAAATTACATTTATTCGACAAGTATTATAAAACTCAAAACTGATCAAAAAAACAAGAAAAAACATGATATTAACAAACTAGACGTCTGACAAAACAAATACTGGCAGATAGGTGCACGTACACTAACATGTAAAGCAGGCCTGTTATAGACATTCTCATTGAAAAAGATATTTCAATTGATTATATCGTACTAGAGATCGGTCGGGTCGGCCCCGTTAAGCTACGATCCGCGGTCCGCCACTGGGTCCGCGAACAGCCCTGGGCTGACCGGCCAGCAGGGTGGAGCTTCAGATTCGGACCAATCAAATGTATGCTTTCAAAAGAATATGTCAGTATATTACAATATAGTCCAGCTGTTCAATTATATACGTTTTTGTGCACCTATCAAACGTATATAACTATATATAACTATATATGTATATATATAACTATCAAACTGAGCTGAAGAAAATGTACAACAATGGTGAATACTAGCCACCATTGTAGGGATGGAAGTCTCGGTCTCGGTCTCGGTCTCGGTCAAAACCCGAGACTAGCCCAGTCTCGGTCAAAACCCGAGACTAGCCCAGTCTCGGTCTCGGTCTCGGTCTCGGTAGTCGAAAAGTCTCGGTTTGTACCCGGTCTCGGTTTTTCAACTGTGAAAAATTTTCCTGTGGTCCCCCCTTTGGTTTATATTTTCGGCAGGAAAATTTTTTTCGGAAGTGTTCATTTCACCAAAATTTCACAGCAAACAGTGAGATTCTGTTATTTTTTTCGAAAAAACTTTGCCGTGGTTGTTTAGTTTATCAGTAAAAACAGTGCACACACAAATGTATATATATATGTTTGTGATTAGGTTTCTTATTTCATACGATCTATCAAGTCTGTCTATCTGATTATTATTATATTTTATTCTTAAGTATTAGTGTTTGGCTGGTCAACTTTTTTATGCCAACTGGTGGCTTTACCTACTTAAATTAAATTTCAACCAGTATTTTAGCAAAAATCAAAAGCAAAGATCTGTGAAAGTTCAACTAAACGCACTACTCAGAACCATGCGGTGACACATGTAGTTCGGTGGATGAGAAGGGAAGACTCTACTCCCAACTAAAATATAGTCCCAGCCCCAGGGGATTGAAGGGGGACCCCACTCAAAGAGGGGTCACGCCGTAGGCAAACAATGAAAGAGCGTCACGGCGCAGGTCTAATTTTTGAACCAACCCCTTTTCTATCTTGGGTGAATTTTAGCAGAACATTGATACTTCCAATACAACGGAGCTATTTTTAAATAAATTCGAACCAAACTGTCAAAATTTGCTATTTTCTGGCATTAACAAGGACTAATTGCGTCTGTTTTGGAACAGAGGTCAAAATTTCACAATATTCAAGAAGACATGGTCCCACAGTCCCACACAAACGGGGGAAATAACCAGCAATGTAAACAAAATTGTCGTGATGTGGCTGTTAGTTATATATATAAAAGGTGTCTGACCATGGTCTTGTAATTTTACCTGAAAATTTGTAAAAAGTCATCAAATCAATAGGTAAAAAAATGGCAAAAAATGAACCAGTCTCGGTTATGGCGGTCTCGGAATTTGGTCTCGGTCTCGGTAGTCTCGGTTTCGAGGTCTCGGTCTCGGTCTTGGTCTCGGAAAAAAAACCGAGACTTCCATCCCTACACCATTGCAAGCCAGTGTCGACCGGGCTTAACTGCATAGACCCCAGGCCAGCCCAGACCATTTTCATGGTTGTGCGTTTGTGCCAACTAGCAATCCATGAAAAATCTGGATAAAGCATGAGCATTAAACAAACATTAAACAAAGCATCATTCTCAAATGGTACTCAAACTTGCTAAACAATCTAAGTATAAAATATTGGTTTTCCAAGAAAAATCTCAACTTAATCTTCACCGCTTAGTTCTTACATAAAATTATACTGGTTTGTCATTATTACAAGCCTCGAAGACTGGTGAGTATCAGCTTAGCTAAGCTGGCCGAACTCCTGTGGGTTGACATCATAGTCTAGCATGGCTCGCTCAATCCAATACCATCGACCGAAAGCACCCACATCCACAACCCTGTCCAGATAGTGACTCCACGGGGGTCGAAGGGCTTTGCATTGAGCAGCGTAGATATCACAGCCGGGGGGATAGTCACTTTTGTACATGACCGAGAATATCACCAAATTAAGTCGGTGTATGCAATGGTGACTTAAGTATCGAGTCAGAAATTGCAAATGAGATACAGAGGTAGGGCTGCGAATGGGGTCGCTAACGTCACCCAGATCAACTCTGCTATTCACTAGAGCCTCTCCAAAATCTATCTCTGTAGGATTAGTTTTCACCGCATACAGAAGCCCAGATAAAACTCCGACAGAGGCTAATGCCTTGAGTGGTCGTTCACGTGAGTCTTGTATTGTTTCTACAAATACGGTCCTATAGTCCGAATACAGAATTTTCCAGTAGTCAACAAAACGAGTGTACAATCCTCGGGCTGTACCGGAGATACGAGCAGCAATAGCCATATTTTGTCCTGAAACAATTTCAAATATATGAACGTCTATATATCAAGTTGACTCCACTAACACTAGTTAAGCATGAATCTGTAGTATAGACCAATAAGCCTGAGCCTAAGCCCTGAGTCTAAGCGCTAAGCCTAAGCACTTTTCAGATGTTTCTCACCCATAATATTATATTCGGATAACTTTCATACATGTAGTTGGGGGGGGGGATGGGGGGGGAAGACACCCCCCCCCCCCAATATTCGGTCCAGGGGGAGAGAGGGGGGGTCCCGCCAGGGGAAAAAAGGGGGGGGGGTCCCGGCGGAAGAAAAATTTTGGCCAAAATTATAAAAAATTAGCATTTTTTCGTAAAATTTAAGCGATTTTTACCGAAATTTTCGCCAAAAATTGTCAAAATCTGTGTTTTTTGGTCAAAAAAGGTAAAAATTGCGTCATTTTGGGGAGGGAGGGGGGTCAAAAATGGGTTGACGCAGGGGAGGGGGGGTCCGACCAAGGGGGGGAGGGGTACCCAAAATTTCGGTGCTGTTACATGTATGTTAATGAAATTCATAGATGATTTCACCCAAAATTCAGAGACTCTGAATTATCTGAAACTCTCTGAATATGAATAACTCTAAAAAAGTGTTACTGGCTTGAAGTTCTGAATTCCGGGTGAATCTATCTGAATTTTCCATGAATTTCTCTGAATTCTGTAAAATATCTCTAAATGAAAAGGGTGAAAAACATCAGAAAAATCTGTAACTATGTACAGAAAATTCAGACTAAATAGAAATAGTTTTCCTGTGTTGCGACTTGCGAGTATATACCTTTTTTGAGTATCAGTTTTTCGTTTCTGGGGGCTACCACCCCAGACCCCTGCACTGTTTGAAATTACAGATGAATGTACATCTGCTGAAATTACAGCTGAATGTACATCTGCGAAATGAATTGAAGTTTAAAAAATCACTTTCGCTGCAATTTACTGAAATAGACTTTTCCTTTTACTGTACAAACAGAATTTGCAGCTGTACTTGAATATTCGTTTATTGAATTTTATTTAAGTATCAGAAATTTTTTACGGAGAGCGAGTGAGCGACACCGACTAAAGGCGGGACCAGTTTTCTTATGAGTTGGCCAAAAGCGGAGTTCGAACCCTCCGAAGCCCGAAGGTTCGGGACAAATCCCACTTCCGCTCCAGACGCAGATAAGCCGACAGCTAGCTGACGAGTGTAACTTCGACTAAGCCTATATAATTATAAGCACAAGTTTAGTTATTATTTGGACGTTGTAGAATTACAATACTAATCCTAGCCGCTTCAAGTGCAGTTGGGGGGGGGGGATAGTGGACCAATTTTTTGGAGTAGAGCACCTCAAGGGAAGTATTTTTTGTAATAGAACCCCTACCCACAAATTACTATTTTCTGAACTATGACCCCTTGAAAGTTTGAAACTATGACCCCTTTTTTGAAAGTGAACGTAGGCCAAAGTTTAAAGCCAAAAATGGCTATATAATATCTAGAATATTTGTTTTTGGATAGTTTTGAATGCGTTATGATGTTTCAAGGCATCGTCTAGGCTTAGCTGGTAGAATTCTCTAGGCTAAGCTGGCAGGGTTTTTCCTGAAAATTTCGATTTTTTGGTACCTAAGCCGGTCAAGGTTCGGCGGGGGGAATTATTTTTGCTCATAAATCGCGTCCTACCCATCTTTTAATAAAAATATAGAACTCCCATCATCAGCCAAGCCCCCAATCTGATCTCTAGCCCCCCAAATAGCTGTCACCCCTTTTAATAAAAATGTAGAGTGAAATATGAAGCCTGAGCCTAAGTCTAAGCGTGAACCTAAGCTTAAGCCTAAGCCTGATACTAAACCAAAGCCTAAGCCACACACTAAGCCTAAGCCTAAGCCCAAGCCTAAACTGAGGCCCAGTTTGAATTTGGTGAAAAATTGGACGATTCTGGTGAATTTGGCCAATTTTTCGGAAGGAACGGGGTCAACGTGTCTTTGTTTTGATTCTAAAAAACTGTAATTTTTCGGAGGAAGCGGGGTCAACGTTTTTTGTAATAGAAACCCTATCTACTAAATAATTTCTATTTTCTGCGCTTGGGTCAAGGTTCGGCGGGGGGAAAATTATTTTTGCCCAGAAATCGCTTCCTACCGCATCTTTTGAAAAAATGTAGAACCTCCATCGTCAGCCAAGCCCCCAATCTGATCTCTAGCCCCCAATACAGCTGTCGCCCCTTTTAATAAAAATCTAGAGTGAAATTATTGGTGTTAAAACCCTAAGGGGTGGAAAAAATCGGAAAAACTGCATTTTTTCGACTAATGATCCGGAGTCCCCATATATCCCTCAAACCTAGGGGGGGTCAAAATTGAACGCTCTTTCGAATATGCTAGGTTAGAAGTTTGTAGGATATAAGCTTTAGCTGGAAATCAAACTTTGTCCAAAAATTAAACTTTACCTGAAAATTTTTGCGCAAAATTGGATTTAGGCAAAAATACACCATGAAATGTAAACCTGCTGCTACCATTGAAAGAGCAACTTCCAAGCTACAAAATGTTGAAAAAATTTTGCAAATCGGTTCAGGCTTTGAAAAGTTACAAAACTTTTTCTGAAGCTACCAGGATCAGGCTAATTGAAGCGTTACAGCGCAAGTAAGGTTTAGTACAAATTGCGGGCTATAACTGCAAAATTTCTAAAAATATGAAGCTAGTTGGCAGGCGGACCGTGACCTCCAAAAAGGGGGGGATACGGCATAAACTTATTCTACCTTATTTGACTTTTTTGCTATATTCACAAAGTGCGTTACGAGTTGTGGTCGACCGTCGGCCAGGCTGTTTTCGATGAATATATAATATACGTCTCGATAAACAATGGCGTATATACTTATAAAAAAATTTGGGGGAATGATTTTTTGTAATGAGTTAAAGTGCACTTTTCATACTTAAATTCGCGTTCAAGATAATTAAGCCACAAAGCAGCGGGGGTCGTGGGGCGACAGCCCCGAGAAAAAATGGGAGATTTTTTTCAATTTTTGCTCGAGTTTGCTCAACTGATATATACGTATCAGAATTTTTTCCGAATTTTTTTCACTGGTTTTGAACATCGAAAAAGAGTTGAAAAGTAGTGTGAAACGAGTGAAAAAAGAGTGCGAAACGCGTGAGAAAACAGTGCGATAGCAGTGATAAACTTTTCTCACTCGTTTCGCACTGTATTCTTGCTCTACGCTAAAGCCAGAAAAAGTGTGAAATGAGTGAGAAAAATTTCTCACTCTTTTATCACTCTTTCCGAGTGTTGGGCAGGCAGAGTGAGAAAAGAGTGTAAAACGAGTGAGAAAATTCTTTTTTAGACAAGAAAATTCTTTTTTTACAAAATTCAGTTTTAGACGTCGAAAAAGAGTGGGAATTAAGTGATAATTTTATCTGAAAATGTTTTCACTAATTTTGCACAAGAGATTCCAGTGAGAAATATTGGTCTCAGAGTACCGCCCCATCCGAAAAACGTTCAAAATGCGTGAGAAATTTTCGAACGTTTTTCACACTCAATTTGTACATGCGAATCCAGTGAGAAACTCACAAAAATTCTCACTCTTTTTGGACGTTTTTCTCACTATCGGTTTTCCTGTGCGGGCCGGCGAAGACCTTCGGCCGGCCGGAGCGGCCGAATTTTTGGATAAAACCAGTCCAGAGTGTCATTTTGGCATAAACGTAGCCTGCCAGATTGTTATTTGTTATGCCGGCATAAGTTAGCAGACACTGCATTAGTACAAATTCTGAAATATGCTTTTTCTGATAGCTCGGAATTTGTACTATTAGTCTCACATTTTGTACTATTTTGTACGACTATTCGTGAAAAGGGCGTGTCTGCAGTCTACACTCTACAAGAAGCCGAATCGTCACAATGCCGAATTTTTGCCAGACCAGAATCTTCATTTTTAAACGTAGCCTTAATTGAATATTTTCCATTATTACCAAACTAGAAAAAGTGCGCAAAAAATCGAAATAAAACTAAATTACTTTCCTTTTTGATAAAGAGACAAACTTAGTTGAACTGTTGAAGCAAGCGTCTGTCAAAAGAGTCCGTTCGGCCAGAAAAATAAAAACATGCAACACGCCAAGCAACTTTTTAATGAAAAACCAAGGTTTTTTGCCAAAGGACACAGATTCCAACTCCAAGCCGCATGTTTTGAGTTGAGACATGAAATTTGGACACAATATAGAAAAAAAACTCAGAGAAACTGACTAAATTTCAATTTTTCAATAAATGGACTTTGAACCGAGATATTTAGGCCGTGTTTACATTGAGCTTTTTTTTCAGCTGCTCGAGCAGCTGAAAAAAGCTGCAGCTTTTTTCCAGCTGCTCGATCAGCTGGAAAAAAGTTGGAGCAGCTGAAAAAATGCGGATAAGTATGGCGGTCACTATAGACTAGCTGCTCCGTTGTCATGACAACGCTGCAGTCCCAGCTTTTTTCAGCTGCTCCAGCTTTTTTTCGCCGTTTCCGGCTTTTTTGCAGCTGCTCGAGCAGCTGAAAAAAGCTGCAGCTTTTTTCCAGCTGCTCGATCAGCTGGAAAAAAGTTGGAGTAGCTGAAAAAATGCGGATAAGTATGGCGGTCACTATAGACTAGCTGCTCCGTTGTCATGACAACGCTGCAGTCCCAGCTTTTTTCAGCTGCTCCAGCTTTTTTTCGCCGTTTCCGGCTTTTTTGCAGCTGCTCGAGCAGCTGAAAAAAAGCCGGAAATGGCGAAAAAAGCTGCAGCTTTTTTTCAGCTGCTCGAGCAGCTGAAAGAAAAAAAGCTCAATGTAAACACGGCCTAAACACGGCCTTAGGCTGGGATTCACAACCTAACACTAACACTAAAGTTTCCCTTAAAAGTTAGTGAAACACTTAAATTTTAACCTGAAACACTTAAAATGTTAGTGTTTCGAGGCCAATTTTAAGTGTTTCACTAACTTTTAAGGAAAAAGTTAGTGTTAGTGTTAGGTTGTGAATTCCAGCCTTAGTGTTAAAGTTGTATAAAAAGTCAAAAATCGTTATGACTCAAAATCTAGAACGCAATTCAAAAAACAAAAACTTTTTTATCCCACACGTTTAAAAACCTTTCAATCGAGCTATAGGTTGGGCGGACCATAGGTTGTTCAAATTGATAGTTTGAATTGAGTTATGTGTGCCCTGTGCATAGGGTTTTCACAAGTCACGTGATAGACACAAAAAATGAATTGAGACAAATCCTTTTGGGAAAATGCTTAATTTGTTGCCGCGCACCTTGCTAAATTCTATTCTAACAATCTAACATAACCATAAAAGTAGGAAATTACAATTTTTGAAGTACGTGCAAATTCTCGGAGCGCCACCTTAAACTTTAGAAAAAGTTAATTTGATTAAGGGGCCGTATTCTCAAAATTACCTGCAGGTAAAGTTCGCCTAACTTTACCCACAGGTAAGGTGAAGGTAAAGTTAATTCTGTGGGTAAAGGTAAAGTTAAAATTGAAAACGCGATTAACGTAGACGGTTGAGGTTAAAAATTTGCACAATACATTAACTTTAGCTGCGAAACAAGATAAAGCAGTTTCCTGGCCCGAAAATTAAAGGTAACTATAGCTATCACGTTGGCTTTAGTCAATGTTTGAGAATACGACTTTACCTTCACTTTACATGTGGGTAAAGTTAGCCTTAAGGCCGATTCACACGGTGCGTTTTTGCCGCTGCGATTTTGACGCAAAACGCAAGCCGTAGGGTGTCGCACACGAAACGCAGCGTCTGAACAAACGTTGTGTCACGCAAACTATTTTGCTGCGTCTTTACTCTTTTAAAAATATGACAAACAGCTTTGTGAGTATTGTTGAAACCAACATGTCCGCAGCATCAAAACGCACTGAAATCGCAGGCCGAATTGCAATCTAGCGTTTGAATCGCTGCGGAAAAATTCAGACGCATGCATTCCGCACTGAAATTGCTGCGTCTGTTCATACAGTGCGTTTTGCCGCAGCGGCGAAAACGCTGCGGCAAAATCGCAGTAAAAACGCACCGTGTGAATCGGCCTTAACTTTACCTGCAGGTAATTTTGAGAATACGGCCCCAGACGACATTTTTTCTAGAATAAATTCAGCAAGGAATTAATTCATTTACATTTAATGACGAATAAATTTAGCGGAAACATGTGAAAATTTTTTTGGAGCAAGCCACACCAATGAGCCAAGCTACACAATATGAGAATGGAAATTTAGCAGTTCTGGCTACTTTTCAAAGCTCATACGCTACGAATAAACAAAACAAAATAACAACTGTAAATAACAGCAAATAACAAAATAACAACAATAAATAACAAAACAACACAAAACTTAATACGAATAAACTTTCGCAAAATTTCTAGACCCAAAATGGAGATATTTGTTATTGCTTATATTTTTGTAGATTTATAACCTGAAAGTTGCGTGTGAATAGACACTTTTCCAAATTGGTCCACTTATAGCACGTGCAACATATGTTGGCGCTCCGAGAATTTGCACGTACTTCAAAAATTGTAATTTCTAACTTTCACAGTGATATCGGAATTTCGCAAGGTGCGTGGTATCAAATTGAGCATTTTTGCAAAAGGATTTGTCTCAACTAAATTTTTGTGTCATTCAGGTGACTTGCTAAAACCCTATATTCATAGGGCACACATAACTCAATTCAAACTCTATCAGTTTGAACAATCTATAGCTTGTTTGAAAGGTGTTTGAAAGTCAGGGACGCTAACTTTTTTGTTTTTCGACATTCGTTCCAGATTTTTAGTTATAACTATTTTTAACTTTTTATGCACAAACACAAACTTTAACAACAAATATCTCACTTCAAAGTCCATTTATTAAGAAAATGCAATTTAGGCAGTTTTTTTGATTCTTCGTCTATATTGTGTCCAAATTTCATGTCTCAACTCAAAACATGCTATTTGGAATCTGTGCCCTTTGGCAAAAAACCTGGTTTTTATTTGGTGGTTTTTTATTTATTGGTTTTGGTTTTTATTGAAAAGTTGCTTGGCTTGTTGCATGTTTTATTTTTATTTTTACATTTTGAGTTTTACCGTACGGTCACCTGGAACAACAACCGGCTAACTTCATTTTTTGAAAAAATGGAGTTATGTAGCTACTTTTGTACAATCGATGATGCTCTATCCAGTGGTGCTAATTTTGTGTGTAAAATTGCATTTTGTGCGAAGATAAAGCAGCTTTTCCGTTGGCCAGTTGTTGCTCTTTTTTTGTACAAGTTGAATTTGGTGAAATACTATTTAGTTACAAAATACTATTAGTTTAGCAGTTGGCGCCGTACTTTTTTCGAAACTCATTATGTAGTAGCTTCTACTATGTCTATGCCAAATTAGAGCATTCATGATGTCAGCGTAAATTCTTGGTGCATCAGGTTAGAAAGTGCCTAACTGTTGATCTTCATCATGTATGTGGCAGTGCAACAACCGGCCAAACCATCAAACATGTGCAAAATTTGTGCTGCAACAACCGGCCAACTGCAGATGAGAGTTTTAAGATTGCTTCGGAAAAAATTGTCAGTTAAAGCTTTTCGGTTGAAATTTTACAGAAAAATAGAAAAAAAATTAAGGTTTAATTTAAGCTACTGCTTGTAAAAAATGTTTGAATAAATGCTGGATCAAAATGCTGCAAACTGTAAAGTAGATTTTCTAATTTTCACCTTTTTGTAAGTTAGCCGGTTGTTGTTCTAGGGGACCGCGTAGTTTTACCTCTGTCTGTACATGTAACATGTAAACAACGATACGAATATTCACATCGATATTGTACCAGCCATTGTTAACACAGTATGTGTAGACGCACACAACCACTTGCCATGCAGACACACGCACATACATGTTAGACAACGTGCGCGCTACATGCTGTACACAACACGCGCTTGAGCCAGCGGTAAATCCTGCAGGCTTCAGTGATGCACTGAAACTGTGCATGTTTTACATACATCTTCAGTTTCAGTGCATCAACTGAATTTAGTATGCAGGGCCACTGAGGCTGCCGCGCAAAAATGCAGGATCTATTTATAAGATAGTCGGGATCAAGGAGTTTGTTTGATTGACACTTAGTTTGCCAATTGACTGGTTACAGAACTGCGCGACGGAAGTGCAAATCTTATGTCAACACTCAACACCACGTACCTACCTACACCTGTGTGGCTGTGTACTACACTTGTGCAGAGTTGTAAAAAATTTGCTTGGTAGAAATACAAAATCATCCTGTAACGAAGAACTATATAATTCCAAAAACAAGTTAATATTAACTTGGTTAGTGTATCCAGGGTAACGAACGCGTGTAAGCGAAATCGAAATAGCACAATTCCAATCGCTATAAGCGCTATGGAATTTGCTATAAGCGCTATTTGCGCTATAGCGCTTTTTTTGGGTGCTATAATATGCGCTATTTGCACTATATGCGCTATTTGCGCTATAGCGAATTTTGAGGGTGCTGTATGCGCTATATGCGCTATCGAAGGTGCTATATGCGCTATTTTCGCTATAGCGCTTTTTGGGGGTGCTATATGCGCTATTTGCGCTATATGCGCTATCGAAGGTTCTATTTGCGCTATTAGCGCTATAAGCGCTATCGACGGTGCTATATGTGCTATTTTTTGGATATGGATGAAACTTCTACAGAAAAATGGCCAGGGGAGATTTGAACCACCCATTGCTAGATTGCTAGCTTAACGCTCTACCAACTGAGCTACGCTAGCCTATTGGTGTTTGTGTTAATTTCCCTTTAAATAGTGATGCTGATCTTGGATGGCGCTTATAGCACCTGAGGGTGCTATTTGCACTATTTAGGTGCTATTTTGTGCTATTGGCTAACTTATTGAAAAGTTTTGTACTTTTTAGCACGCATACGATCCCTCAATAAACAAAATAAATTTTGAAAGTATTTTAAAACTTTGGCTTGTGTTCTAGTCGACGATATAAAAAAATAGCGCATATAGCACAACGATAGCGCATCAAAGTGCTACAAGCGCTATTTTTTTCGTAGGCTTAAAAAATAGCGCTTATAGCACCTGAGGGTGCTATTTGCGCTATTTAGGCGCTATTTTTTGCTATTGGCTAATTTATTGAAAACTTTTGTATTTTTTAGTAAGTATACGGTCCCTCAATAAATTAGAATAATTTTAAAATTATTTTTAAGTTTTTGTTTGTGTTCTAGTCGACGATATAAAAAAATAGCGCATATAGCACAACGATAGCGCATCAAAGTGCTATAAGCGCTATTTTTTTCGTAGGCTTAGAAAATAGCGCTTATTGCACCAGATGGTGCTATTTGCGCTATTTAGGCGCTATTTTTTGCTATTGGCTCATTTATTGAAAACTTTTGTATTTTTTAGTAAGTATACGGTCCCTCAATAAATTAGAATAATTTTAAAATTATTTTTAAGTTTTTGTTTGTGTTCTAGTCGACGATATAAAAAAATAGCGCATATAGCACAACGATAGCGCATCAAAGTGCTATAAGCGCTATTTTTTTCGTAGGCTTAAAAAATAGCGCTTATGGCACCAGATGGTGCTATTTGCGCTATTTAGGCGCTTGGACGTTGCTTGGACTTGATTATTATTATCTTATTATGATTATTAACTCATTATTGCTTTAAAACTATTTTTCGTTCTTTTCATGCTTAACAAGTAAGTTATATATGTTTTTTAGTTATTTCCTTTAATGATCTGTTTTTAGTAGAATATTAATATGCTGGAGAATACTTTATTTACGAATCTTTTTATTATTTATTTATGAATCTTTTTACCCTTCTAGGGTTTCATTTTGCGTAACCAATAGGAGCGAAGAATGGAAAGTTATGTTGGGTAATTGCCTACAATTTTGACTAATAGGAGCGAGAGATGGAAAGCCCTACAAACCCAACCCCGGGGGGGGGGGGGGGGTGAGGGGGGGGTGGGCGCCTACTGAATCTTTTTACCATTCTAGGGGTTCATTTTGCGTAACCAATAGGAGCGAAGAATGGAAAGTCATGGTGGGTAATTGCCTACAATTTTGACTAATAGGAGCGAGGAATGGAAAGCCCTACAAAACAACCGGGGGGGGGAGGGGGGGTGGGCGCTTACTCAATAAATTAACCATTAGCACAAAATAACGCCTGATTAGCGCAAATAGCACCCTCAGGTGCTATAAGCGCTATATTTTAGGCCTATGAAAAAAATAGCGCTTATAGCACTTTGATGCGCTATTGTTTTGCTATATGCGCTATTTTTTAATATCGTCTATCAAAACACAAACTAAAAGTTTAAAAAAATTTTAAAGTTCTTAATTTTAATTGAGACATCTTATACGTACTAAAAAGTACAAAGTTTTTAATTAAATAGCCGATAGCACAAAATAGCGCCTAAATAGCGCAAATAGCACCCTCAGGTGCTATAAGCGCTATTTTTTAAGCCTATGAAAAAAATAGCGCTTATAGCACTTTGCTGCGCTATTTGTTAATATCGTCCACGAAAACACAAACAAAAAGTTTAAAAGAATGTTAAACTTCATAGTTTTAATTGAGAGATCTTATACGTACTTAAAAGTACAAAAGTTTTCATTAAAACAGCCGCTAGCACAAAATAGCGCCCAAATAGCGCAAATAGCACCCTCAGGTGCTATAAGCGCTATTTTTTAAGCCTATGAAAAAATAGTGCTTATAGCAATTTGATGCGCTATCGTTTTGCTATATGCGCTTTTTTTAATATCGTCCGTGAAAACACAAACAAAAAGTTTAAAAGAATGTTAAACTTATTAATTTTAGTTGAAAGATCTTATACGTACTAAAAAGTACAAAAGTTTTTATTAAAATAGCCGATAACACAAAATAGCGCCTAAATAGCGCAAATAGCACCCTCAGGTGCTATAAGCGCTATCGAATAAAATAAAAATTTTGTTTAAGGGGAGTCTAATTTTGTCGGAGGGGGGGAGGGGAGGGCAGGGGGGGGAGGAGGGGGAGGGGGGGGTGGTACCTGTCATAGCGTATATAGCGCACATAGCGGGGGGGGGGGGGGGGGGTCGTGTTTGAGCTGGAAACAATATTTGGGCATATATCGCAAATAGCGCCTAGGGGTGGGGGGGTGGCGTTTTTGAACTGGAAACTATGATAGCGCAAATAGCGCAAATAGCGCCTAGGGGGGGGGGGGTAAAATCTCGTGCTCGTGCACGCTTACGCGCGACATCTACCCAAACAACACGTCAACTTGAAAAAACTTCAACCGTCGACCCAACCGTTGACCCCGGCATAAATTTCCCAACCCGACGCATTTAGCCGAGCTTCAAGTTTGAGCGGGCAAAATACTGTATTTGAGTCATAGTTGCATGAAAATTGCACGCAACTAGTTAGTAGTTGCTTAAAAAATGCGTGCTCACTATTGCTCACACTAATGCACTCGACGAGGCAACTAAACTCGACGAAATCCAACGAATGACACGTAGCATAGAAAATAACATTGCAAGGCGACAGGTTCAAACTTTGCGAAAGTGATAACAGTGGCGGACAACTTTTGCATAAAATTGCTGCTTGTTTACATCTGCGATGCGCCTTCACGGGGGCTACAATGTGTGCAAATGTGAAGCAAATCGGAGAACTTAAAATTTTCACTTATAGGGGTTAAGGAATGACGTTTTTTAAGCATACTTTCAAACTGTATAGTGGGATTAAAATTAACCGCTAATTCGGTAAAAATAGATGGAATATTAAACACAAAACAAATTAAAAAATTTAAAAACCAATCCTTGTTTGAAAATCCAAAAGCGAAACAAATCTTAATAAAAATTTGGGCCCGCCTCGCAACAGCAACACACATAGACAAAGTGTGCGCTGTGGAGCATGGACCATTAAAATAAAAATCGATATTATTTATCCAATACGGATGTAGATTCTACTGTGTTGAAAATATTTTCCCACCGCTTAACAAAACTCCCCAGTTTTAGTAAGCGGGTGTACTATAACTAGTTTTAGTATAACAGGCTTACTAAGACTCTTAATAGTTATTGTATTACATGCTTACTAAAACTAGTTTTGTGTACTAAAACTAGTTTTGGAATAAACCCAAATTTAGTTTAGTTGCATTTACAGTATAGCGCTCGGAAATTAGTTTAGTTTTGATACAGTTATAGTATAGCGGATTGAATTTAGTTTAGTTTTAGTTATAGTTATAGTATAGCCAATTTGATTTAGCTTTAGTATCATATACTAAAACTAGTTTTAGTATTAGTTATAGTATACTAAAACAACACTAAACAATAGCTACAGCTGCAGCAACTACTACCAGCTATGTACTACCACTTTTACAACTAAAGCAGTAGCAACTACAACCGACTACTACCACGTCACCAACTAATGCAGCAGCAACTACAACCTACAACCAAATAAAATATTTTATTAAATTATTAAACTGGGACACTCACGACTGTACCCCGCAAGCGGGAGCGGAAGTTAGGTCTCAAGACTCGCCCTAAACTTGTGCTTAAATACCCCTAGTACCGTGTAGTAACCAATAAGTAACAACTATTAACTCCATCATTCGGTAGCTTAGGAATACTCTTGTGTTGAAGTTATTACTTGTAGTCTGGTATAACTTCAACACAAGGAAGAGGTGAATCAGTGCGCCAAACAGTGCTCGAACACCTTCTGGGCGTAAAGAAAAAAAGGAGTAATGCACAGTCAAACATTGTTAAATTCACGAACTTTGCCATTTCTTTACTAAACTGCGTAATTAAGGTGGCGCTTCGAGAATCTGTTTTTTGGCTAATTATTTTTCCTGGAGCGAAATCGACCTATGGTTCTTGAAGAAAAGTTGTTCAGCAGGTGTTCAAGAGTCGATTGACGTGTATAACTATAAATCGAAAAATTTTGAAAAAAATCCAAAATCTGAAATTTGCGATTTTGTGACAATTTTTTGAATACGACCAAACTAAAAAAACCGTGCGCAGAAAATCGAGATAAAACTAAATTACTTCCCTTTTTGAAAAAGAGACAAACATAGTTGAAGCAAGCTTCTGTAAAATTAAGCCATTCAGCCAGAAAAATAAAAACATGCAACAAGCCAAAAAACTTTTCAATAAAAAACCAAGGTTTTTTGCCAAAGGGCACAGATTCCAAATCGCACGTTTTGAGTTGAGACATAAAATTTTGACACAATATACAAGAATAATGAAAAAAAAACTAAATCAAAATTTTTCTTTTTTTAATAGATGGACTTTGAAGCGAGATACTTGTTGTTAAAGTTGCATGAAAAGTTAAAAATCGTTATAACTAAAAATTTAAAACGAAATTCACAAAACAAAAAATTTAGCATCCCAAACGTTTGAAAACCTTTCGAACGAGCTATAAATTGTCCAAAGTGGTAGAGTTTGAATTGAGTTATGTGTGCCCTGTGAATACAGTTTTTGCAAGTCACGTGACAGACACAAAAAATGAATTGAGTCAAATCCTTTTGCAAAATTGCTCAATTTGATACCGCGCATCTTGCTAAATTCCAATATAGCCGTGAAAGCAAGAATTTACAATTTTCGAAGTACGTGCAAATTCTCGGAGCGCCACCTTAAATTTCAGATTTTGGATTTTTATCAAAATTTTTCCATTTTTAGTTATACACGTCAATCGACTCCTGAACACCTGCAGAACAACTTTTCTTCAAGAACCATAGGTCAATTTTGCTCCAGGAAAAATAATTCGCTAAAAAACAGATTCTCGAAGGTGGCGCTCCTGAAATGTGACTTTTCAAAAAACGGCAGTTTGGGGCCAATTTTAGATACACAATGGCAAGCTGGTGTAAAAGTATGCCTAAATACAAAAAAGTTGATTGATACAAATTAGCATTCACTGTAGACCAAACGTGAGTGGAATTTCGGCTTGCGATTTCTCTTCGCAAGTAAGTAGCTGTTGCACAATCAATAGCTCATTTTGCTCGCCTTGATGTGATCGAGCGGTCGCAAAAAGTCAATTTTGACGAATATGATTGATATATCGAAAAACACTAAAATCGCGATTTTTGAAAAACATAAATTTGGCTAAATTTTTTACATACTATCGCCAAAAATCAAATTTTACGACTGCTCGAAGATGACAAGGTGCATTTATGTGCCAAATTTTAACTTTTTTCGTCGAGCCAATTTTTTAAAATCGCAAGCCGAAAATTTGCGTTTGTATTCACACGCACTATATTTCTGTCTCATGCAGAAAGTATTGCGTTAGTTCACAAAAAAATTGTACCAC
>JASANF010003997.1:0-12912 GCA_030248245.1 Trissonchulus sp. WLG1_4 | reverse complement strand
TCATGTTATTTTGAAATTCACCGCAATACATAACTAGTTGTGCGCCGGCACCATCATTATATGTAGCATCCAAAAAGTAAAAATAATAATAGGAACTATTACTTATAATTTAAGAAGGCAACTAGAACTATATTATATATGTCTATAACGGACTAATAGACATATAGAATATCAAAAATAAATTAAGCGCCCCAGCAGAGTTTTATATATTTTAATTTTTACTTAGGTTGCTACTGGAAGCGGACTAAAAAAGTAATGAAACCTGGAGAAACACTAAAACATGACGGCTATGAAGGTCGTTGTACAACCAATAAGGACGGCCGGGTCACATTTGGCGAAAAATCGCTGTAATATGGAATTAAATGTCGTCGTCTTGTGGGTATTAAAATAGTATTTTCAGACTTAACTAAAAATAAACATTTAGAGTCTTTAATTTATTGAACTTGAGATGTTGTTTGTGCTAATCTGTGTCTGGTACTACCGTAGCATACTAAATTTTGTAACGGTTGAGTCGCCAATTTGTTTTGCTGAGGATTAGCTTCAACCAAATTAGCTCAAAACCGATTTAGCTTAAAACTACTAAATCGGTTCCAGTAAGATACACCAATGAAGATTTTGTTGGTTAGCGCGAGAAAAGCGAAATTATTGGCACCAGTGAGACATAAACTGTGCTTTCCAGCGGTACCTGCTCAGTGCTGATAAAACATTACTATGCCAAGTTTATATATGCCATATATATATATATATATATATATATATATATATATATATATATATATATATATATATATATATATATATATATATATATATATATATATATATATATATATATATATATATCTGTGTGTGAAAAAAAAAAAAAAAAAAAAAAAAAAAAAAAAAAAAAAAAAAAAAATATATATATATATATATATTACACAGTATTTTGTATACATTTCAAAACTGGTTGCTTTAGTTTATTTTTATTTTTATTTACATAAAAATCCGTTTAAAAAATAACTGACTTTTTGTTTTCCAATTAAAAAGCTTTCAATAACAAATTTAGTGAAAGTGCAATTTTAACAAAAGTTGATTTAAGTTGATTAAGCTACATTTCTTTAAAACAATTTTTGTTCTTGCCGCTGACGTCTAACATTGCTATTGAAAACTTTTGTCGCACAAATCTGGTTTGACAAGCGGCGTAAGCTTTAGACTAGTCTTTAGACCATCTCCCAATGGTGGAATTGAATGCGGTCGCTGGGACCGTAGAAGGCCCAAATGTGTATATGCCTTGTGAACAACACTTGTGTAGATTCAGCTAAAGTCGAAAAGTTGAAAACGAAATTAACTCTTTGAGATAATTTCCTGTTATAACGGCATTAGTCCTTATACTATATTAGCATTGTCTGCATTAAATGCTTTACCTACTTGTTATCAATAATGAGACATCAAATTGGCCAGAGCATAAAAACTACATAAGTTTTAGTCATTGCCCTTGATCATCGATTAGTTTTCATCTGCAATCATAAATCTACATACTTTGTTGAGCCTTGCCATAACTGTACATAACTGGTGTCGTTTTAAGTGTTGCATCCAGGGCTGTACGGTTACACGAAACAGACCACGTACACGTGTGACTCATTAAACCGGCAACATTAATTTGGCGTCGATTTGGTTTAAACTGGAAGTGAAGTAAATTTGATGTATATTAAGGCCTCTATTTACATGAGGGCACATTTTGCTCCGTGGTGTACGTCATGGCACACGCCATGGAACATGAGCAGGCGCATTTTATAATTAGGATTTTCGCACTGGCTGCTGCATTATTGGACACAATGCAGCAGTCAGTGTGCGTGTGTGAACACTCTAATTGTAGAATGCGCCCGCTCATGCAGTTGCTGGTGCGCCCGCTCATGCTTCTGCTAGCACACCCACTCATACACCCGCTCATGCTTCCTCTTGTAAACAGGCCTTTAACACTACGTACTCAGATGGACGGCCAAAAGTAAAAGTAAACAGTCTTTCGAAAAATAATGTGTTTAGTGACAATACTTAAGAAATGGCTAATGGACCCGGAACCGACAGGGTGCAACCGGAACCGATTTGGAACCGGAACTGGAACCGATGTGAAAATTCGCAACCGATCCGAACACTACAGCTAGTTGTCTGATTGAGTTAAAATTTTTCTTCATTTCTTTTGCTTTCTTTCTTCATTTTATTTTTATCAAAAATATTTCTTTCTTTCTTTTTTTTCATCAGCACAAATTCTTGTAATTTTCATCTCTCTGCCCAGAAATGGTGTAACCCAATGCATACCTGTCCTCGCTCTGCTGCAATTGTGTCAAGTACAATTTGACAGGTGGAAGTATTTATTATTGAAAGATTCCATATGTATTAGTAATTAATTATTACACATTAGAACACTACAATTATACAATAAGCTATTCTCAACCGGTAATGGCGTTTAGTAAAAGTATTGTGGTACATCCTTGGATGTATTGTGCGGCTATGGTGTCTGGTCGGTAATTTTGTGTGTTCATCATCTCAAGGAAGCGACGTGGCTTATAGTTGGGTATTATGGCACACTATACCAAATAATGCCCCACTGGACTTGCAGTGACACTCCTCTGTAATTCATGCACTATAGCTACGCTGTGTATGCACGCGGTTATTGGTCAGTAATTGTTATATAAACGCTTGGCAATCCATGCTATTAATCAGTTATTTATTAATTTTCAGTTCGGTAAATTGCGTTGGACGACATACATTTTTTACACACAAAACATACTAGACTTGAAATAATACAAAATAAATAAAAAAATAAAAGTTCAATGTTCTTTCCATTTTGATTTAAATCTTGCTTTAAAGTGCTTTAAATTCTGAACGAGAATTTTTTTGCAAAGATAAGAAAAGATCAAGGTGCGTCGGCAAATTAGAGACTACATTTAAAGACATTTCACATTTAGACATTTAAAGACTAAATTAGAGACTACATTTAAAGACATTTCACATTTAGACATTTAAAGACTACAAGTCGGTAAAAAATGCAGTGGTTAAAATTTTCGAAAATTTGGGTATGTCCGTTTAGTCATTGTGAAAAGTACAAATAAGTGAGAGCGTAGATAACAATTTCTAACATTGGTGAACAGAAAGTTATGAAAAAATTGTAAATTGTAAACTCATGTGTGAACTTGGCATGCTACTAGATTACTGGCTAGCCATTCCGTGTATTGTTACAAACCACGTTTGTTGTTTAGTTCTTATAATTTTTTGTCCCCCTATTATTTGTATCCGTTCTATTGTCCCTATTTTCCATAAATAAATTAATTTTCTTGTTTATTAGTATTTTCCTTTAGTTTCTTGGCGAATTCTCGGTAGTGACTGGTACAATGAATACCTAGTTTCAGTAATACTCTCAATAGTCTCCAATCTGAGGCTCTGCTTTCGGCTTGTAATGAAATCCTCCGGTCGAACCCCAACTCTAATTTCACACAAAAACTGTTCATGTACTCAACGTAAGCGTTTATGTGCTGAACTAGACATATTTACGCAATCATCAAGATATTTACAAATTTTCATTCAGGGCATAATATTCGGTCTAATTCGTACACTTAGCGCGTACGCTACCAAAATCAAACCTTTACTAATCGTGCTTTTATTAGTAAAAGCTCCAGTCTAGCTATCCAGCTAGCAATTATGTGAAACAACGCAAACCATTAGCCCATCTTTGACAATTTAATGGACTATTCGTTCCCTTAAAGTGTTCTTGTTTGGTTTGGCAAATTGACGTAATTGTGTTCAGGCTGTAGATCATAACAGTTGTTTGAAAATGAAGATTCTTACATGTTTATTGAATTTTGTATTGCTAAGTGTATCGTATGCGTTTTTGCTTGGGAGCTGCATATTCAATGGAAAAACACTAAAGGACAATGAAGAGCTTCAAAAGGGCGATTATCTATTGCGATGCAGAGTACATCCACACGGTTTCACTGTAAAGCCCTCAGGTATAATGCTACGCTAGTTCATTATATATCAAGAAAAACCAGAGATATGTTAATAACTGCATTGGATCGATAGAAATGATTCGAGCACAAATTTGTGTATGTGCAGGTTAGCGCTCTATCATTTGAAGCAGTGGGCGTATGCTGTTCTGTCTTTAAGGGCGGATTTCACAATGATGGTTTTATAAAACATGGTTTCTCATTCGTACGTTTCTAAGTTTTCGTATGAATAGCAACATAATTTCATTGTGAAATTTTGCCTGATTTGTTACGAACTTCGTAGATTTACCTAAATCATGATCTTAGCTCAGTAAAATTTCAGGAAAACAGAGATGTGATGTGCTGCAGGTTTGAACTTTTACCTAAACTAAAACTATGGTTAAAGAAAATTTACGAAATTTGTAACGAAACAAGCGGTATTATGAATGAAATTATGTGCTAGTCATATAAACATGTACTAAAACGCAAAAAGTTTCGGGTATGTTATTCAGTTTCAGGTATGTCAAAAAGTTATTTGTATGTGTCTTCACTCAGGGACAAAGAAAGTACTTCTCAATTAACAAATTGCATAACTGATACTAAGGCCAAGTGTTTGACCAGTTCTGTTATTGTTCACTCATGTTTTTGTTCAGGTTGTAAATGGCAGCGTACAAATGGTTTGCTCAGACCCGGTGAAGAAAAAGTTGAGGGCGGCTACAGAGCCAAATGTTTCTGGAAAGGCAGTGAGCTACACTTCGAAGAAACGTACGCTGGCGGTGAGTTTCTAAAAAAGTTATAGTTATTAATGAGTTTCTGGATCAAACTATGTGTGGTGCATTTAGTTAATTAGTATAAGAGCGCAAAAAAACGCAGAACAGTGAGAAAAAAACAAAAGATGCTTATGTAACGTAACAGTGCCGGCCGTAGTAGGCGGGTCTTGGAAATTCAGTGACAGCCGCGTAGTAAAGTGCGTAGTTAATTTGTAGCTAGCAAAATTTAAATTTTTGTGCTATAATTTTGCGCTCATTGCTACACTGATTTTTCAGTAAAATGTTTTCAAAACTGGAGCAATGCAAAGTTACTATTAGCCCCTCCAGACTTAACGTTTGGCCAGTTCAATGTCTGAAAATCAAATTAGAACTCTACTAAAAACTTTGGCCCGCCAAAGCTAGCTGACCAGCAATTTAAGTACGTACGTACGAATATGCTTAACGCTGAGGTCAAATGTAAAGCATAAATTACTTTTTTAACTAAAGTGTTACTCCTGTGTCGGGAAGTGACAATTACGAGGAGCATTATTTCACAACATTATTTTACTTTATTATGTCGTATTATTGCTGAGTATGGGGCTATTAAACGATTTTTTTGCAAACAGCAAGTACAAATTAACTGCAAGTTTCAAGTATATTTAGTTTTTCAGAAACAACCTGCGATTATGAGGGAAAATCGTTTTCCAATGGCGAACAATTTATGCGAGGAGATTTTAAAATGCTGTGCTCAACATTTCCAGACGGTAGTTGGGCAGTAAAATCAGTCGGTAAAAATACAATGTTAAATTCTAACAAGCAGCAGCTCTAGCAAACTTTTAAAGTTGCATCTTGTTTTAATATACCAGTATTTATTCAACCTTTGACCCTGACGCTTAAAAAAACGAGGTGAGGATAGGTTTCGTTCAGGGTGGTTCTGTTAAATCGCAAACCACGCGCCTGAATTCAGGCCTGAAGTTGGGGGTTCAAAGGACGAAACGGACCGTGCGCCCGAGTCCCAATGACATGTGATCAAACGGATGAAAACCGAAGCAAATCACTCTAAAGCACTCAGTACTAACATTCGCTACATTTGTCCAGGGCTCACACACAGAATCTTCAGCACAAGTAGAATTCCCTCCATGGATTAGCCGCCACAAAGGCTTAAAGCTAAGCCTAAAACAACCAGTGACATTCACTACTTTACTGACATAAAATAACAAATAACTTATTAACAAGGAGAAAATAAGTAAAAACCTAGCTCAGAGTATTAATTTAAATTAAGGTGAAGTACTCCTAGTCCTAAACGACACGCGGTGCCTCAATACATAAACCCTGTTCAAATGCGCTTGTGCCAACTCCCGTTTTTATAATTGTCGTCGATATTAAGCCAGACCACACCGAAGGAGAATCAATTTATAACTCCGCGGTCGATTCAGACTCAGACTTGCCCCCCGTTCAAACACAATTTAGAGAATATGAAAACAATTAAAATAACTATTTCAAAAATAAATTGAACGCTAAAGTTTAAAGGTAACTATAATTTCGAGAAATGAAAATATAAATCTATTCATATGACACGTCATGTTAGAAATATTTAAGCAACACTTCTAGATAAACCAAGTTGCAAGCAGCCTTTCTGATATAATAAAAACTCTAGATCATAGCGCTGATTCACTCACAAACGCTGCCAATTTCAGAACTAATAAAAACTGGGATTCGACTGACTCGTACGTGAGAAGGTAAACTGGCATCATTCGAGAGCAAAATCTTGACTAGTTCAGTGCGATAAAAGCTGCCTTAAGTATAGTTATATATGGCTATACACGAATTCGCTCAGAAACGCTGCGTATTTTAGAACTAATGAGTTGTGTAATTAGACTGGATCATAGGTGTGAAGCATGCCGCTTTAAAATTTTGGAATAATTAAAAACATTAGAGAAAGTTAATATTCAATTAGTTTTCAAAAAACGGTGTACTTAATATCAAGTATAAATAATAAGAAAATTGTGACACTTTCTCTATTATATTTTGGGCGTTGTGGCCAATGCGGACGGCAAAAAAGCCAATTTGTGTACGGCTTATGGAGGTACCCCCCCACATAGAAACAAGTGCTCAGCTGAGAGGGGGAATGCCCCTCCTCAGTTCATGACACTAAGAAAGGCCTTTTGCTGATGTGCTCAACTCAAGAGGGGTACGCCCTATTTTTTCAGGACCGTATATTCAACTAAGGGGGAGTTACAGCAGCGCCTTTCTTAATGTTTTCAGCTGAGGGGATACCCCCTCCTCATTTGAATACAGGGTCTGGAATTGAAGGGTTGTACCCCCTTCGGTTCAGTACTACGGGTTGAAATCAGGGGGCTTACCCACTTTCTCAGATGAGCACTATGTGATGGAGTTAGGTGAAGAGGGTACTTCTCCTCAAAACCGTACAAAACTTGTCTTTTTGCGCACCGCATTAGACGCAAGGCCCAAAACATAATACGGAGAGTGTCATACTCTTTCTATTGTTTACTCTTGCTTTTGAATACACATTGTTTTAAAAACTAATTAAAAAATAGGTTTTTGAAATATTTTTAATTGTTCTAAAATTTTGAAGCGGCAGGGTCAAACGGGTAAGTGTGAGTGTAATTACTAATTTTTGACAGCGAAAAAGTTACCGAAACATTTCTATAAAACTGCTACTTGTTTTAATTTTAAATGTAATTTCGTATGCCGACAATTACAATTGATTTTAGCCTGCTACTGGAAACATCACGATATATTTCTCGCCCCAGACACACGAGAAACTGAAGGCAACGAAGTAGCCAAATGTCAGAGAAAAAATGACGGACTTTTGTTTCAAGTCTGCGTAGGCTGCTGAAGTTTTGAAATTGTTTTTTCAATTTTTTTGATTCCCTGTTACTGGAAGTAAATTCCTTTTAATTGTTAGAAATATTGTTATAATTGTTATTGTTGTTGCTGTGCTTGTTAAAACAGCTTGAACTCAATACATATTAAAATTTTTTAACTTTTAAATACAGATACGTCCTCTGATTTACAGGAGTCCTTTGATTTAGAGAATAACGCTTAGCTCCGAGCTAGGTTTTACGGAACAGTCGCCTGGAAAACATTCAACGGGCAGGTCCGTTCCATAACAGGCGTCAGGTCGAACCACAAAGCTACAGGGTCTGACTAAGGCCAAGTGCAAACTAGCAGAACTACACTCGGCTTTGCCTAGAACAACAGCTTGTAAAAAAAGGTCAATTTACTGACACCGTAAACAAAGAAATATTTAAGTACAGAACGGTGGGCAGAAATTTAATCGGCACAATTAGCTACAGGCCTGAAGCTATTGATTTGAAAATTGATTATTTGCAAACAAAAATATGCTTTCTCATATTACTGGGACGATGACTATGTAGTTGGTATGAGTTCAACCTAAACAACTGCAATAATAATGTTGCATTATCTCGAAATTATTTTTGTTCACTTTTGCTCTCTCTGATAGCTGTCTGTACTGGTGATGCCGTATCCAACCACACTATTCAGTGATGCCAGACAATAAAGTTTAGTCATTTAGTTGGACCGTTTGTGACCTACAGTATCCCTTGAAAACATAAACGCCAAACCAACTTTTTCCAATTATTTGTAACAACGAACGTGATTATCAAGCACTACACTTGAACACATATTCAGTAATGATTATTTTGATTATAGCAATTCAGTAACAGCAACGGCCGACTAGCAGTGTTGAAAACACAGCAGGCCATGTTTAGAACATATAGGTATTCTTGGAGAGAAAAAGTCACAAGTCGTCACATTGTATCACCACCCTTTATCTTACCCAATACCCACTTTATACCAATTATCTAGTATTCACTGCAACTAATGCTTTACGGTTTCATATGCCATAATCAGCAGTGACTATCAGTGGCGTATAATGCAGCTTATAAGTAGCCACCGAATCAACTTAATGATTACTTACTCCAAACAGAAAAATCTTCGCAACTTATCAGTACGCTCAGTTGATACAGTTAATTAGCTAGAATTATTGCAATGTATGCGTCTTTCTTCTACTTACGCTAATGAAACCTACTGGGATTAATTTAAACTGTAAATATGATACAAATAAAGTTTCATTTGAATTAAGTTGAGTACATATTGAAACATTGTTACTATGAGTTTACGTCAAATCAACTCATAAATAATAACTATTTATGAGTTGATTTGACGTTGTAGCCCAGTCCATCAGGTATCCTGAAGCTTGCTTCAATTGATTTCAACAATATTCTAAGCTGAATGAGAAATAATCCCCAATTTAATGGCCACTAAGAACATCAAGGAAGGCTAACTCGAAATTATCTTGTATTATTGTTAGCGAAAAGTTGTTCGAACGTTCATTAGTTGAGCCTTCCTTGTGCAGTTATACCAAGAGTACATAATAGGATCCTATTATGTACTCTTGGTTATACCCAACTAGTTTTTTATTAATGAAATTGAACTACTGTATTTTCAATAAAAGCTATTTCTTGCATTCTTGCATTCAGAATAAATGTTGTTGCATCTTGAGGTTAATTAATATGTAATTGGGTCCTATTTCTTGCGGCATCAGCATTCATATTTTGTTTTTATATGCGTTTATACAAAGTTTATTTTGTAGCTGTAGTGTATATGCTTAAATTTAAAAAAAAACTTGTGTTGACTTTTTAACCAAACAAGACGATTCTATCTCACTGGTCTGTTACATGACTTGCAGTCTCTGGCAAAACAGTTTCTAAATCACTACTGGGAATGAAAATAACCTTTCTTACTAAAGAAATGAGACTTCGTCGTAAAGGAACAAGGTTTGTCAAACAAAACTTTGTTTAGAAAACAAAGTTTTCGACAAAGGGATAATCCTTTCGCTTTTACATATAATTTGAACTTGATTCTACTGCATATGGACTTTATTGGATAAAACTTTTACTTTGGTACGAGTGTTTGATCACATTATTCTATACGCGGTCGATCTTAAGGTGGCGCTCCGAAAAACTGACTTTGGGCAGTAAAAGTTTTCAGGCACGTTTTCATGTCTTTGTTCTTGAAGAAAGATTGTTCAGCAGTGAATTAGCCTTCGTTTGATATACATAACATGTAGTTTTGTTGAAATTAATTTTTTGACCTGAACTTTGATATGGCAAAATCTTCAAATCGATTTTTCAAAAAATTGTATATGGCTTTTGTGACTTTTGATAACGGTTTTCCGGTGACTGCAACTTTTCAAAAAGTCGTTTGTGTAGGCAAACATTTGTAAAAAAATTTTCAAATTAACATTGAGCGACATTAACAAAAATGCACTATTTTTCAAGCTAATTTTTCGTTAGCTACTTTTTGGCTTCTCCAGCTTTTCTCAATTGTTATTTGCATTAAAAAGTATGCTCTATTTTTTGACACTGTCGTTTGTGTGGGCAAACCTCAGATTTTTCTGATCTGCAATAGCCTTTTTTGAATTGTGATAGCTCTCCTCCGTGTCGTTTTTTCATTGTGAAATTTGACTAAAAGTTTTCAGGTGTACCTTCTTCGAAAATGTTGATTTCTGTTTTTGGTGAAATTCTGCAGCGATTTCAAGTTGACCAATTTTAGAAAAACTAGTGTATTTTGAGCCAAAACAGTTTTATTAAAATTATAAGAAAAGATACACCTCGGCAACATAATTAGCTACAGTTTAAGCTATAGATCGTAAAATTTGAACAAAGTTTCGCTCAGTTATGCCGTTTGAAAAATTATGCGCATTTAGCGAAAATAGAAATTTTCAATCGGCGATAAAAAATCAGAACAAGGCAGCAGGCACGTGAAACGTGCTCAGAAACAGAGCTTTGTAGCAGGCTTCAATATATTTAAACGAAATTCATTCTAGCTAGAACATACGTCGACTTAAAGTTATGGAAGTTATTCGGAGCGCCACCTTTAGTTAACCTTAGCTGAATAGTGACTCACTATCGTGCCCTTCCACTGAGCAGTTTTCAAGAATGCCAAATTAGACTACTTAATTTTAGTCCGATCCCATGCTAAGCTATCACCGGACTAGAATTATTTAACATGCATGTTAAATAAGAACGTGCATAGATAAGGTCCGTTTAGTCCGTTTAAAACCCAGGATCAAGAATGACATTTTTTTTAAACCGTTTGTTAGGGCTGAAACTAACTCATGTACTCCGGTAAAGGGATGGGCTAATATTTCAATTAAGCTGATTAGTAATTCACAACGTTCTTCTGGTAACCGTTTTACATTTAGTAATTACATATTATCATGTTTATGTACACATATTTCAACTGGAATACTAAAACTGACTATTACATGTGAATTCTTACCTACTAAACAGCTGATATAATTTACCCGTCATTTGTATATAATTGTATTTCTTGGGCTTTTTCATGTTAGAAAACAGTTTTTACTTAACCTTGTGAGAAAGCTACAAGACTATTATTATTGTATGCCACATTTAACAGCTTATTTTTACCCTGCGCTAAACGTTAAGTCTGCAGAATGAGTCAGAATTTTGTTCCTTCTTGTAGAGAAGGAACTATTGTTTTTCCTGTTGGGCCACAGCCCAACAGGTCTTTAATTTTGATTCTGGTATCTTCACACAGTGCTAGCGTTAAAGTGTCAATGTGCGGAGTGTGTTTTACACGTCTTTGATCTCATGTTTGCATCTGTCACAACGATAATGCCTTGTAATTCAATGAGTTGTTGCTTTCGTGGTTGTTCATAAGGTAAAACGAAAATGCAAAAAAATCTGACAAAAAGAAATCCACTTGGAATCGACGATCTCACCTCACAACCAACCCAACTCACCACTCGCCTACACAGATCCGTAAATACCTGATGTTTCACAGTACTAATAAAGGTAAATCAGTTTGAAATCGACAGCACAGTACTATTGCCTGCTTTCAACGTAAAGCAACAGCTACAGATCAGAGAGAAAATTAAATTTACTAATGTAATTTCATCAGTAAACATCGAAGTTCAATATGATTATTCTTCACTTAATAACTTTCTATAAACCTTCCAAGTTCCAATTACAAAAAGCTTTTGACTGAGATTTTGCTGTTTATTTGGCTGCAAAAGGAGACGCTTATTTTGGGTATTATGTAATTTACGTAAGAGAGTAGTCGCTGGCCCAACAGGTTTAGGATGGCCTTTGCCAATGTACTTAAAAATAAATGCTTGATGCTTACTGAATGCTTTTGCCGAAACTTAGCCTGTTTTAAAACCAACTCTGCATAGTGTTAAGGTGACATCATCATGTTCGTCAGCGTGTATGATTAACGTGTAAAGTCAGTTTGGAAAGCTTCGCTGCTTTTTTTCAAATCGCCCTTTTGCAGGTAATAATGGTAGAATCACATCCCCGATTCAGTAAGTTACTTTTTTATCAAAATTTTATGATTTTATAACGTTTTCAAAATTTCAGGTTTCTACACAATGTGCACGTTCTAATCACGTGACTGTTCAGACTCAGTCATGCCTGCATGGTGGAACAATATTAGGCACTGAGTATGTTAAAAACATATTCAAATGCATATTGAACAGTATTAGGCTTAGAATATTTCAGAAAACATATCCAAATGCATTTTTGAACAGAGAATTAATTAATGTAATTATATTACTTGAATTAATTTTATATACCTAATAATAAAAACTAACTTTAATCAGCGTTCGAGAAACATCACTTATTTTGTTTAAAGTCGGATCTGACGGCGAAGCCGAGTGGTCAGAGGCGTTGTTACAGAACTGGATAGTAGTTGATTTGTGTGTTCGATTCCCAAAATATTTTTTTTTATTCTGACATATTTTTAGCTCAAATTTGTCGTTAAGCCCGGCATGATTTAACGTGCTATTGATGAAAATTTCGTTTTAAAAAAATCAAAAAACCGGTAGAATTGTTAACAATAAAGGCAAGCTGAAGGTTTTTAAACCTTAAACATTTTTTCAGAAGGTATACTGTTTGTCAGAATCAGTTATGTACCGGCGGCCCAGTGGCGAGATGTGAATGTCATGCCACAAATCTGGGCTAGTAAAGCTGTCTCAATCTCTGGTAACGAATCAAAGACCAGCCAGAAGCTCGGTCCAAGGTAAGTGGAAACTGCTCATTGTTTGGTTATATGTGGTGTGGTATTCTCACTCAGCAAAGGAACCTTGCCCCCTTTGGGGCCTGCTTGTAACCTTGTAGACGAAAATTTTC
>JASANF010003996.1:0-15994 GCA_030248245.1 Trissonchulus sp. WLG1_4 | reverse complement strand
TCTAGGTATGTAGATTTTGACAACAGCAAAACTTATATACTATTAAAGAAGTTACAGTCGTTTTAGTAGAGCTGGTTTTTTGCTAGTTAACAGAAAATTAAGTGATTTCTTACGAAAGAGGCCGCGCGTAAGGCAAGTTTAAATAAAAACTTTCCTGCTGAGTATTGTGCGTAGAAAAGTTATCGCTCGTCGGCGTACGACGAGCTTCATCCTTCGCAGAAAGTGACGAGCTTCTCGAAAAGTGATGAACGGTGGCTTGTTGAAAAGTGACAAACAAAAATTTTCGATCTTCACCTTTTTTCACATTAAAAAATGTGTGTAAGAGCACTTTTTAATCTTTTGTTTGTTACTGTCTGGCCAACCCTCGGCACTTTTTGTGACGTAAGCTCGCCATACGCCGACGAACAAGGAACCCTTTATGCACAGTACTGTTACCAAATTGTGGGGTGGTAGGGGTTCAGTTAGTTGAGCGCACTACAAGGTAAATACCCAACTTGCCTAGAAATTGGCGAGTCTTCAAGAGGGCACTGAAACGTAAGGTTGCAAGATCGTACCCCTAAGCTACCACCTACATAGGTCACAAGAAATTCCAACACAAAATCCAGGTTCCTATTATTGAATACGTAAAGTTCAATTAGTGCAGTGGTTCACAAAGTATATAATACAATGCGGATAGTAATTACAGCACAAAAACATACAGTGTAACAAGGTCAGTACAGCTTGACCACCGTTCAAAATTAATTCTCTCTTCTCTCTCATGGGAAGAAATCGAACGTCTCATTACAAGGGGGGCTAAGAAAAAATCAAACGTTCGCGCTCCAGCTAATTGACATATTCATTCACACTTACATATATTTAGACACACTAAAGCACAAGCTGTCATGCAGCTATATAATAAAGTGTCATGTTTACAAATAGCAAGTTTTTATGGCGAGGCATATACAAATACAGTAAGTAATACTAATACACTGCACAATTTTAGTCGTGTGAGAGCTGCCGATGTGAGTCATAATGTAAGTTACACAATTAACAGCAATTTTTTTGTCTATAATGGGGGAATAGCATTTTTTTGTTTTGATTTATAAACATGTAAATATAAAAAGCAAAGTCAGGCAATACACATTTCACTAAAGCAAAGTCAGACAATATACATTTCACTTCAGCAAAGTCAAGGAATTCTAGAGCATTCTCCTTGCAGGTTCACAGTGTTTTAGCTGTGTTGGCGGCACCGCTAATTTGGAATGGGTGTGGAGCTCGGCTTCTGTTGGGACGTGTTGTAGACAGGTTACGACAGACACAAAGGGGCTTAGGTACACGAGGCTGGGGACCTTTTCGGTTCTGGCTATTTTGCGAGTGGGAGCATCGTGGGGTGAGGCTGGGGCGCGGTAGTTGTATCGGGTGACGCGCGAGCCGATATCAGGCGGCGGTGATTGAATGGCTCATCAGAAAAGTAGGGCTGTATTGAGGTTAGTGATGGGATTAATTCAGTTAAGTGCACTATCTGTTGCTTTCCGTATTCGAGACAACCGGTATACGTATGGGCGTTGCTCAAATAATGAGGTTTGCTGGCGGTAAGTTTTCAAGTTCAGGATTAAGACATAGTGGATGTGTGTGTGTCATTTATCCCTTTTGCATCAACTTGTCAAACTGAAGCAGGGTATCACCTCTACCGGGGCGGTGGGACGTTGAAACGGACCTGACCAGGTAAATCATGGCAAAGCCTTCAAGGAGTTTGGGCAATGATCGAGTTAGCGTTCCTTGAAGGTGTCCCAACGACTCGGGTGGGGGTTCCTCAATATCCTTTTGGCCAAGGTGATGATAACGTTGGAAAGCAGCAAGGTTCATGCTGTTCAGGGTTTGTGCCAGCTTTTTAAGCGTCAGTGCGGCTCACACAGGACAACTCACCTTCCATGATGCGCAAATACGCCAAATCTGTGTCACCAATTATTAGTACGGTTTTGGGGGCCTTCTAATTTAGGCATTTGTGCACCACTGTTCCAGGTTGAAAGGACTAGGCTCATTTTGGCAGTGGCTTGACCGGCTCGTTCCAAAAGCAGACCAAACTAGTCGTCTCCTTCGAAATTTAAAGTAGGTGACTCGGGCAACTGAACAAAACCGCTGGACCTATATGGATGGCTACCAAGCTGAACGTGGTAAAGGTTGAGATCAGCTAGCAGGGTTCTGGCCATCGGGTACTGTCTGGAAATTTCCATGAAAACTTTGGCAACCCAAACTTTGTCTCGGACCACTATCCAAGCACCATTAATATTAACATATTTCCAGCGGTAATTTTGCAAGAACTGCGTCATTAAATCCACAGTTGTAGCCTTAAAAAGCAGTTCGTCTGCCAGTTGATTGAAATTCAGTTGTCGTAAATGAATTCACGCTTGGCGTGCAAATCGGAACTTTATGTTTCCTATTTTGATGCCGTTGGGGACTTGAGGATGTGGTGATAACCGTTAACATAATCGATAAAGATTTACAATTGGGGCGGGGAATGGGATTCGGGACTAGAGTTGGGATTGGTTGCAGGTTCCGGTTCGGGTGATGGGTTGGGTGAGGTGGTGGTAGCGTCAATCAATACAGTCTTCCCAATCGTCAACAAGGGCTGCACCTGGGGGGTATGGGGACCGGTTGCTTTCGATGACATAACGGAATAGGATATAGTTTCTGAAATTAAACGGCGTAGTAGAATAAAGCAGAAAACAGAATAAAATGAAAGGAACGTTGTTGAGAGAGTAACAGGTGATTTTAAGGAGTTGAACTGCACACAACATCCTATAGTTATATATGTGGTTTAGACAGGTATTTGCAGTCGTACCATGAGTTTATTTGGATTAGCAATTAACATTCTTTATTTTTGTTATATCACATAACAAATATTGTTGAAATTTTATATTTTAATGATAGCGTAACTACGATTTGATCTTGTGAGTAGTGGCATCAAATATAGCCAACTGAAATAGATTTTTTAATTAGCAAAGAAAAATACAATTGATATTATTTTCCTCAATTCTAGCAGCGACAGGGTGCATAGGATTTTTAGTGTTTTTGGGGAGTGAACGCAACCCAAATTTTGAAACCAAAAATGGCTATAATCATTGTTTTTGGATAGTTTTGAGTGAGTTATGAAGTTTTAAGGCATCGTCTAGGCTTAGCTAGCTGGCAGCATTTTCCAGGCTTAGGGCTTTCTGAGGGTTCAGATTTCAGGCGGTCATATCTCAGAAGATCTCAAATAATCAAATATGAGTTTTTGAAGCAAAAATGGTACTTCCCCCAAGGTGCTTTACACAAAAATTAGGCCAAAAATTAGCCACGGCCTAAAGACCTATTCACACGAGGTCGCATGAGCGGGCGCATGAACGGCGCATGAGAGGGCGCATGAGCGGGCGCATGAGCGGGCGCATTCTATTTTCACACTGCCTGCTGCATTAATTCACACAATGCACTAGGCAAGTGTGAGTGTGCGCCCGCTAAGCCAAGCCAAGCCAAGCTTTGTGTTGCAGCGCTTTGAAACAATGCTATGGTTGCTTTGACTTTGAAGTTTCAAAGCAAAGCTTTGCTTAGCTGTGAACGCGATGCAACGCTGCAAAGCAAAACTGAGCGTCAACACCAAGCAGAGCGTTGCAAATTCAAATATTACTATACTTTGGCGCGCAAAAATGGCGCGAAAGTATCTGTCTTTACACAAAACTGAAGCAATCTCAACGGTAAAAAAGCACCGTTTGTATGTTAACCCGTCAACGAAGCGCGTTTCTTGCAAAGGCAGTATCGTGACCTCGTTCAAGATCTACGCCGCGGGACCCTGAGTTTTTTTATTAAAAAGTCCAAAAAATAAAAACATTATTTGTGAAAATCCGATTAAAAACCTTAAAACGACTTAAAATATTTGAAAACATTAAAAAATGCACATGAAAGCTAATATAAGTTAAAAAACCTGTACACTGTTGAATTTAACTAAAAACTGAAGCGCTTTAAAGCGCGGCAAAGTAGAACCAATTTCTACTTGCCGAGTTTTGATGTGCGTTGAAAAAATCAACGCTCAGCTTTGAAAACCGTGAAGCATTTTTCAAAACGAGGTGACGCTTCAAAGCGAAGCGAAACTTGGCTTTCAAGCAACGCAAAGCTTAGCTTTGACACGCTTCAAAGCGCTTCAAAGCAATCCAAAGCTTTCCCAAGCGGGCTTTGAAATTTTTTAAAGCGCTTTGAAGCGCTTTGGAATTTTAGTGAAGTATAGCAGGGGCTTGATACGTGTAGAAATTTTCATTACAATGTTTTAAAAATACTTTTCGGTATGCAACGCCGTCTTAGGCAGTCAGCGATAAGTACACTACAGCCCGGTTCATAGTTCTCCGTGAGGGATGTCCGTGTCCGAGTCCGTGTCCGTGTACGTAAGAGTAGTTTGATTCACAGTTGTCCGGATGTCCGTAAGAACTTGTCCGTGAGTGTCCGTAAAGGCTGTCCGGATGTCCGGAAGTAAAGTTGAACTTAGTTCAACTTTTGTCCGTGTCCGTAAGGAATTAGCCAATTAGATTATAGCCTTCATAGTCACGTGTAGGTGCGTTTACATAAACTTCCTCCGCGCATAGTAAAATAATGTTAAATTTCTAGTAATTTCAGCTCAGCTACTTCATTTTAAGCCCGGTTCATAGTTGTCCGTAAGGGCTGTCCGTGTCCGAGTCCGTGTCCGTAAGAGTAGTTTGATTCATACTTGTCTGGATGTCCGTAACAAGTTGTCCGAGAGTGTCCGTAAAGGCTGTCCGGATGTTCGGAAGACAAGTTGAATTCCGTTCAACTTTTGTCCGTGTCCGTAAGCAACCAGCCAATCAAATGAAAGCTTTATTAGTCACGTGTGATTGCGTACACATAAAATTCCTCCGCGCATTGCAAAATTTTATTAAATTGTTCGTAACATGAGCTCAGTAGCTGCATTTTAGTGTGCTGAGAACGTTTTTATTGATTTTTTAAAACTTGCGTTCACACGCTTGTCTGCTGCACAGCAAAGATGTTGGTGTTATTTTATATGCATACGTATTGTCCGTAGAGTGTCCGTAGCAGTATGAATTTATGCTGCTGACGGACACGGACAACTGTTACGGACAACCTTCCGGACACAGACACGTACTCGGACACGGACAGTTCCGCACTACTATGAACTAGGCTTTAGTGTGCTTAGAACGTTTTTATTTACTACACGTAAATAAACAAGCTTAATTATTTATTAACATGCAGTTGTACAATACAGAACATACAGTAATACAAAAAAGCAATAATTATACATACGTTTTTATTGACTTTTTGAAGCTTGCATTCTAATACACTTGGTACACTGCAGATTGTGTAGGCGTTATTTTATATGCATACGTACTGTCCGTAGAGTGTCCGTAGCAGTATGAATTTATGCTGCTGACGGACACGGACACGGACAAATGTTACGGACAACCTTCCGGACACGGACACGGATAGCTACGGACACTTCCGGACAACTATGAACTAGGCTTACTAGGTACGTAAAAAATTAGAGCACAGCAAAAATGCAACATGTACGCCACAGTTCTGAACATAAAAAATTAAAAATTCAAAAAAATTACCATCAACGGCAAAAAAACGCATCTCTCGAAACGAGTGTGAGAACCAACCAAACCATCAAGTTTAGTCACGTGAACTGATTTTTGCAGGTGTCCCGTACGAAGTATGATTCAAACCAGTATACGGACACGGACACGGACATTCCGGATGTTCCTTACGGACACGGACACACTTTTACGGACAACCGGACACGGACAGTCTACGGACATGGACACTTCCGGACACGGACACGACTATTCCTTACGGACTACTATGAACTAGGCTTTAGGTTAGTCTTGGTTTTCCTTTGAAAATTAAGACATGCACGCTTGTCTGAAGCCCGGTTCATTCATAGTTGTCCGTGAGGGCTGTCCGTGTCCGAGTCCGTGTCCGTACTCCGTAGACCGTAGGAATAGTTTAATTCACAGTTGCCCGAATGTCACTAAGAACTTGTCCGTTAGTGTCCGTAACGGCTGTCCGGATGTCCAGAAGGCAGGTTGAATTCAGCTCAACTTTTGTCCGTGTCCGTAAGGAATTAGCCAATCATTGTAGCCTTTATAGTCACGTGTAGGTGCGTGCAAGTTCAATTCAACTCAAAGTTAACTTTTCTTACTGGTGACTGACCATTGGTCATTTCCCAAAAAATTGCACCAACTGTCTTTAGTGTCTAACTGCGCAAAACTGATCACAAATAACGCTTCAAACTTGATAACATATTTTTAAAATGCTGGTATGCACTTAATCAGCAATTTTCAGTCGATAATAGTTCAACTACCTCAATTTTAACTCACTGCAAAATAGAGTGAATTTTCAAGAAGATTTAATTGAGCAATATTTTCGCATAAATTATGCTGTTTTTTAACTAAACATGCTATTTAACATATTAATAAATATTTTATAACATAATTTCAAGTTTTAATACAGTCATAGCAGTAGTGGTCACTCCATCAATATTACACACTGTACTCAGTAATGTTCATAGTTTATAAAAGGGATTTTGCACGTCGCCGCTGCGTCAGGATAGCCGAGTGGTCAGAGGCGCTACTCGCCAACGTATGAGTCGAACGTTCGATCCCCAACGGGTGATGTTGTTTTTCTTTTTTTAGTTTAACATATTTTATTGAATTTCTAACATAATTAAAGCTTAAATCTGTGCATTAAAACTTGTGACCTCGGCGTGACCGCCCACAGGTGCGGTGATCATTTCCGTTACAATTACAAAGCCCTGGAGGGTCAGGGGTGCCACTTCATGAGTGATTATGTACATCCGCGAAGTGGAGGGCAGCTTCTCAAAGCAAATGCCCTACACGGACCCCTGTTACCTTCCAACGTTATTGTGGTACCCCAATCTCGAATTACTAGCTCTGAAACACACCTAGTTAGCACAGGTCCAATGATTCAAAGTTATTCACCTAATAAGGCAGCAGTCTACCCACAGATTTCGAACAGTTATCCCTCAATTAGACCGTAGGCCTTGACTGAAACTTGATATTTGAGCTTAAATTTAATATAGTGTTGCGCTGCGCCGTACTTTCCCGGAAACGTAATCAGTTAGGCACGACCACAAGCGACAGATTTCACACCAAAACACGAATTGTCTGGACAGTTAGGTTTATGAATGGTTCCTATCCTAAGCACGTAACAGTACAACTCTAAATTCAGTGTAATTGCTACTTTACCACACCCACTCCCTACACTAAACACATTAAACACAATAAAAAGTAATATACCACAAGGTACAAAACGTTTATTTCATATAATATCTTTCCAGATTATAGAACAATTAAAATTACCACAATCCCCATAAAACAGGAAAACATCCAGCCAGATCCAGACCCAGCCATTTTTTATTGAAGTTGAAGTTTGACTGAAAATTAACAGACCCTGAGACAAAAGAAACACGCGCGATTTCATTACGAAAAAAAGAATTACGTCCATCAAAAATAACAGCAAGTTGTCACAAAAATTGCGTCACTACTTTTTTCTCCGGGTTCAGCAATTTCTGGTCAGACTTCATTTCCATGCAAATCCGGTATAAGGGTCACGTATGTCCGCTATCTGCCAAAATAAAAAAATCAGCCACCGATATATTTCTGTGGTGTGAGTATGAATTAACGCTGGGCTTATAACTTTGAATCCATCTAACGTCAATGAATTGATCAGTATTTCAATGACTAGCTAGAATATTATAGACAATGATAAACTTCTTCATTGTCTTAGGGCCAATTCCTTTACCGGATTAAACGGACTGGCTGGACTTATTTTAGTCCGAGGTTTAGGAATGGTAAATCGGGTTTAACGGACTAAACTAGTTAAAATAAGTCAGCGGCTTAATTTTAGTCTGATCCCATTCCAAAACTACCACCAAACTAAACGGACTTAACATGCACGCTTAACATTAGCGTGAATAGTTGAGCCCGTTTAGTCCGATTAAAAAGTAGCGCGCTAGAAGTTAAGTCCGTTTAATCCGGAGGTTTTGGAATGGCATTTTTAAGCTTAATTTTCAACCGTTTAGTCCGATTAAAATTAACCCTTTAATCTGGTAAAGGAATGGGCTCTTGGACGCCAACAGCTGTACGACATATGGCGCAAGTCACCGGATGTCCTCAGGCGCTAGATTGTGCGCTTCCGCTTCGCTTACGGGTTCCGCCTTACGAGGCATGGCGCCTGCTTCCTTACGCTTTCGATTCTGCCGTCCTTTTGCCTGTCGATAGTAAACGCGTTGGTCCGTTTTCACGGAGCAATTTTGCACAATCATTGCACGATATTGCGTTTTGTAGATTTCACGTCTGAAATAAAGAGTCATACAGTCACATGTTTGTTCACCTGGCAAAATTCAGCCAAAATCACACAATCCATAAGAAAATGAAGCAGTAGTATTTTTCACAACTTTACAGGCTCAACAGACGTACAATTGCATACATTCTATTTTCATCAACGAAGATGCATTCTATTAGAGAGAACCAGCTAATCTGAGCAAAAGTGGGTTAAAAAAGGTTTTGCAAGTTTTGCAGAAATCTAAAATATTTCAAGTCTACCAGGTACGAGGTCTGAAAACTGGCCACAAGTCTTCCCCTTCAAAAATTTTTCGCGAAAATTTCATAAAAATTTGCCGATCCTCGTCACCTTATTGCCATTTTATATTTATCACTAAACCTCTTCAAGACCTCCGCTACTCTTGGTATTACCAAAGCTGCCTCCTTCAATGGACAGTCTAGCTAGACAGAGCGCCGTCATGCAACAGGGACAGTTGAGAACAGCGTCACTGCTGGGAAGGGCCTCGGACTGATCCTCTTTCGGCACACAGGACCTAGAAAACCATCATTCTAATTAGGACAAAGCCATTCATACTTGGCCTCAAGGACACGGGAATAGGGACAAGGACAAATTTCGGTCAGCAGCTGAGAATAAATGACAAATGCGTTTGTGCTAATTATTGGCATAAGGTCTAGAAGTGACCTCAACTATCGTCATGCACTCATGCAAACAAATTGGCATATTTGGCCATGCAGTTTAAATCACTTAGTGATAAAACGACAGCGACAAGGACAAGGACAAGTATGAACCGGGCTTCCGGGACCATTCCTTTCCCGGGTGAAAAGACCGGACTTATTTCAGTCAGAGGTTTAGGAATGCTATATAGGTCTAAACGAGTTACACTAAGCCCGTTGCTTAACTATCCAGTACCACTGTCTGACTATCCAGTTAAATATTCATACATTCCAACAGACATATATTTTATCAAGAGTGCATAATAAGAAGAGTATGCCACTCTTCTCGATCCCAGCTTGGCCGCCGCGGACATGCTGCGACCATTATCTCCCAAAAAAGGCCACAACTGTGGGGGGGTACCCACCTACACGAATGGCATGATTTCATTAGACATGTTATTGTCATTATGTAGTTGAGGGTTTTTATGCGTCGGCTTAAAGTTTATCGCTATGATGCATTTTTACTCAGCAAAGGAACTGGTACAAGCTATAAAACATGTAGATTTTTCGCTCACAAAATGCTTAAAAACACAAATTATTGTATAGCTAATAATGCAACACAAACGAGCGCATATTTTCACCAGGCGGCATACAAGTCCAATTGGGACACTCACGACTGTACCCCGCTTGCGGGGTTTCCCTGCTTGCGGGATCGGAAGTCAGGTCTCAAAACTCGCCCTAAATTTCTTTTTAAATCCTCTGAGAATCATGGTAACTTCGATCTCCCCCCCTTAAGTAGATTAGGAATGCTCTTGTATTGGAGTTACTAATCGTAGCCTGGTATAACTCCAACACAAGGAAGAGGTGAATCTGAGCTCCAACCAGTGCCCGACCACCTTATGGGCGTCACAAAAAAAAACAAGTCCAATTGGCTGCTCTAAGAGTCACGTGCAAGATCTGCCTCTCTTTGATTCGCTAATTTTCTTAGAGCAGGGACGAAATAGAGCAGGTTTCGTCCTCGCTTAGAAAATAGAAACACAGAAGACTCCATACAGCTGTTTAATAACAGTTCCTCTGCTCAGGAATAAGAATGTATGTATCAATCCCAAATTACAAAACCCCAAGAATTCACTTTTCACCAAAAAAATTATAAATTTCGTATCCTAATATTGTACATAATTACACCTATCAGTATCAAACCTACCCTCTTGAAAACACCTGCAGCCTGGAGGGTATAGCAGTATCCGAAAAAAGGTCCTTGTGGTACCTAGTGCACCTTGGGAAAGTTATCAGACAAACGGTGGACTGCACCAAATCGGATTAACTGACGATTAGCTTAAACCGATTTAGTTCAGGCTTACGGTGGTTCTAATCTGCGGGGGTCCTGTAGTTCTAATCTGGATTTTTTTTAATGTCGTGGCCTAAAGGACCTTGTTTTGGCGTAAAAATTAGCGATTTTTGAAAATTTTGGCCAAAATTCAGACAAAAATTGCATTCATTTGACAGAAGTGCCCATGTTTAAGAGCAAATTTTATACAAATTTTGCTTGCTCTTGTGCCAAAATCAAAATTTCAGACCCCTTGGTGATACAGCAGGGTGTCACATGGCAGTTCTAGATCATAATCGGAACCTTGCATTCGTGCTCATAAACCAAAATTGTCCCCAGATATGGAAATAATATCAATTTCGAAAAAAATGACCTCCAAAGTGGGTTGGGTAGTCTGTTCCGGTAAATGGGTCCAGGGTAAGGGGTAGATAAACATGGACCCCGTTTCGTTTTCAGCACCTGAAATTACCCCTGGGAACGAGATTTTACCTCAAAAAATGGCGGCAGGGCGTCTCCGGGTGATTTTGCACGTTGCACGAAACGTGGGGGGGTCCCCCCCCACATTTGAGGGTATACCCTCATTTGTGGGGGGTCCCCCCCACGTTTGAGACCAATGGTCTGATTTGTGGGGGGGACCTATGCCTATTCGAGGGCTATGCCTTTATTCGTGTAGGGGGGCATCCCCCAAACAGTTGTGGCCTTTTTCGGGAGATAATGGTCGCAGCATGTCCGCGCTGCAGGCCACAAACGTGTACAGTGTCACAATCTTACTATTATGAACTATGATAGTTTGATTCTTTAGACCTAGTCTTTGTACATATTATGAAGAAAAAAAGAAGTACGCAAAGACTTAATTTGAGCTGGAAAAAAGGATTAAGAACATCGTGCAACAAAGGCAGATTTAAAATTAAATGAAAGATTTAAACAAATAAGCAGCATTAAAATTATTATTATTAAAATTAAAGAATAATTTAATTAATTAATTGAGCTGTAAAGTGCGTATATAATTGAATAATTTAGTGCCTAACTATTATGAAATTTCATGAAAAAAACATCTTTTGGGCCAATAAATTAGACTTGAAATTTAAGAAAGTTTTCTAATCTCAAAAAAGTCCCTCTAATCCCCAAAAAAATAATTCCAAAATTTCCTACCGTCATCAGACTCCACATCAGCGTCAGCTTGCTCAGGACCCTAAAAATAGTTTAAAAATAAAAAAATACAAAAGTCAAAAAATAAAACCTTTGACTCATCTTAATTGTCCGGGCCTAGGTCCGGGCATCTGTCTCAAAGCGCCCCAACTCCTATAACACAATGATAGACCTTTAACTGCCCCCAATTTTTTGCACGCTATCTAGTCTAACAATTTGGCTTTTCTTACTGCAAGGCTTACTCCTGTGAGTGTTTGTGTGCACAGATGTACAGGGGGGGGCAAGCCTCCCCCAGATTCGAGACAGCGGGACAAGCCCCCCCTATGATTAGACCTGTCAGGACAAACCCCCCCTTGGTGCTGAAAACAGATGCTCGAAAACTAATTTATCGCCCCCAGATCGCTGTAAAATGCTTAAACAATGAGCAAAAAGCGAAAAAATCGCTAAAAATATGCAAATTTTGCGAAAAATTTCCTATTTTTAGGCAAAAATTGTAAATTTTCCGTTTTTGCTGGTTCACGCTCCAGAAACGTCGGAACAAGCCCCCTTAAAATTTCGAAAATCCCCGGGCAAGCCCCCCCAGACCGAGACCCCGTGTACATGTGTATATGTTTGTGTGCATTTTCAGAACTCCTCAAATTCAGTTCTGAAAAGCAAGCCCCCCAACCCAGATTTGAAAGTTCGGGACAAGCCCTTCCTCAGATTTGACCCACCGGTACAAGCCCGCCTCCTTGATGCTGAAAGAAAGGGGCAAGAACTCTCCAAAATTGCCCCAGATCGCCGTAAAATGCTTCAAAAAAAGATCAAAAAGAAAAAAATTGCTAAAAATAGCCAAATTTTGCTGAAAATTTCCACTTTTTAGGCAAAAATTCGAAATTTTTGCTTTTTTGTCCGCCCAAGCCCCCCCTAAAATTTCAAAAATTCCGGGACAAGCCCCCCCCCCAGACCGAGACCCCGTGTACATGTATGCTCATATTATGTGACTAACCCTCCGCAGAAGCAGCAGCAGCATCACTAGAGAGCGTTATGTCATCACGTGACGCGGAGGACTGCCAGTAGCCAATCGTTTTAATGCTGAGCGAAGCCGGAGCTTAGAGCGTTATCCGCGTCAATCTCATTTCAACGATGAGCTTTCCACGACTTTCGCAAAACGACACCACAAGACTTTGCGCAGATTGTGAATCACCGAGTCCAGGTATAACTCCCCACGTGCTCGCCGAACTCTTCAACCTGAAACCTTGCATCAAGAGTACATAATTTAACAAACTTCTTCACCCTATCTAGTGACCCAGCATCATGAGTACATAATCTAACTGACTCTTTAACCTGAAACCATTCATTGGTCCAGCATCCAGGCTTAGAAGAACAAAATAAGTACGAAACTGTTTAATTTAATTTATTATTGCCTCTATGACGGACTGGATTGGTCATGGCTCATTCACAACAGCTAGACTCACATACCTTTCCGGGGAGAAGCGACAAATCAGCTGCGGGGTCGCAATCCTCCCAACGCTTATGCATTTCCTTCAGACCTCTATCGCAATAAACCACAACATTAAAACTTGTTTATTGAGAAATCGCATACGTAGTAAAAAGTACAGAAATTTTCTACAAGTTAGCCAATAGCACAAAACAGCGCTTTGTATATGTATATGGCGCAAATTGCGCTTAGAGGTGAGGGGGGGGTAAAATCCTGTGTTCTGTGTATAGTGGTGCGGGGAAAAAACCATATTTTCAACTTTTCGGGTCGTCCAGTGCTCCACATAAATCGGATCCATTTATGCTCGCGGCTGTCATAACGGCCATCTTTTGCCTAACTTTGGCACTAATAAAATGGATTCTAACTACTCCACGTTTCTGAATAATTAGCCTCGAAACTTCCGGGGGAAAAACCCTATGCGGGGAAAAAAACCCTAATGCAGGGAAAAAACCCTATCACTTTTTTCGGTTGTTCTATTAGCAGTGAGTATAAACTCAATTTCATCATGTTCTACAACTCTTAGGCTGCAGCATTAACTAAAAAATCCGTTTCTCCGACACTCATGTGACTCACAATAATTCTTCAAAAATCGACCCTTTTTGGCAGAAATTATATACTCTCCCAAATATGCTTTTTCAGCATTTAAAAGCATTAAAAAATCGATTTTTGCGCTTCTTATGTTAGAAACGGTGGACAAACACCACCCGCGTCTACCATTCTTGGATTTAAGTGGAACGCATCAGCTAAAGCCTAAATAAATATTCCAAAAATGCAAATTTTGGTGAAACATCACCAAAACAGGTTTCGTAAGGGGTGTCGGGGTATGGGTCAAAACGACAAAAAACGACGTTTTCCGGCCGAATAAACGGTTTCAATGAAGTCTACGCATGTTGCTAGCCCAGATGAATCAACTTTTGCGGCAACAATGGGAGAGTTTAGGAAAAAATTGTCGCCAAACAAAATAGGGTTTTTCCCCGCAATAGGGTTTTTTCCCGCACAAACTTTGAACAGTCACAGGTCAACCACGTTTTTTACAGTTTTTAAGCTTCAAAAGTATAGAGGAAAGGCAACTCTCTTTAAAAATGCAAAAATATATTTCATAAAACATGCTACAGGCCTCAGAAGTCAGAACTGCACAGAAATAGGTGTGGGAAGCCAGTTTGGGATGCGCTTTCCACCTACATAGTACATACTCAAAAAGGGCATGTCTGCCTGTCTTAAGGTTCGGCCAGCAAGCACTAGGGTTTATTCCAAGCAAAACACGTAGGCTTTTTCCCCACACCACTATACGCTTACACGCGACATCTACCCTCAGGGTTCAGCAATTTTTGAGCAAACTTCAGTTTTACTTTAAAATGAAGCTGCGCGTGAAACTGAAATATACCAGCTAGAATCAGTATCAGTTTCACTGTAAAAAGTATATATCTGTTTCACTAAAAAATTTAACCTCAGCACAGTGCAGGCAGTATACCTATACAGTTTTCAGCTTCCGGTCAGTTGGTTCGAGGCTGAAGCTCCACCCGGTGTCACAGGAAATCTTGTTCCCCCAAAAATTCTGTCCCGCGGACAGGATTTTGAGGAAATCTCTTGTCCACCCGGACTGGGTCCCCTTTAGGAAATCTTGTCCCCCCTACAGTTTGCTTAGGAAATTTTGTCCCCCCTACAGGAAATCTTGTCCCCAATCTAGTCCTCCAACATATTTGCTTAGGACATCTTTTTTTTGTCCCCCATTATTAGTACATTTTGTCCCCCCTAAAACTTGCTTAGGAAATCTTGTACCCTATGGAGGAAATTTCGTCCCCCTTAAGGAAATCTTGTCCCAACCTACAATTTGCTTAGGAAATCTTATCCCCCTACAATTTGTTTAGGAAAATCTATCCCGCCCTCTTCCAGGAAATTTTGTCTTCCCTTCAGGAAATCTCTTAAACCCCCCTACAATTTACTTAGGTAATTTGGTCCCCCCTTTACGAAATCTTGCCCCCTACATTTGTTTCTAAAATCTTTACCCCCCTACATTTAAACAGCACACAAATTTTGGGTATATATCCCCATCCCCCTTCGTGGGACCCTCCCGCTTCTTTTACACCTGGCGAGGGCTCCGCGGTTTGTGGGTCACCCACGACTGTCAAGCCGCTGCTTGAGTTGGGTCGCGGGTCGAAGAGATGCAAACCCCTAGGACAGCTGAAAAGTGAGCCCAACCCCACCTGGGGACAAAATGTTTTTTCCAAAACCGACAAAAATGCTTGGCTTCCGCACACGGGCATGAGGGAGTTCTCACCCCTCCCCAGTACCCAGCAACCTCACCCCCCGCCCCCAGACAGGTGCTGCCATATATCATGTAACGGGGCAAAATTTTGGGGGGCCTCCTGCGGCCGAATTTTGAGGACCCTCCCCCCATGACCAAAAATGCCCGTAAATTTTGAAAACTTTTCCCAAAAAAAGTGCCATTTTAACTAATTATGACAGAATTTGGGGACCCTACCTAGCGATCGACCGGAGGCTCCGGCTCCGGCTTCGGCTCCGGCCGGATTTGAGCCTCCGGCTCCGGCTCCGGCTCCGGCCAAAAAAGTGCCTAGCCGGAGAATTTTTATTGTTCAAACTTTGGCAAAAAATTTTAAATTTTGAGAAAAAATACAAGGTATAACGTAGCGGTTGTCGATTACGATACTTATATTACTGCCAGTTGCAATGGCGGTGACTACCCCTTTCTTAGCATTATGTGATGTTACGTCTCCAATTGATTAAACTGGCCTTAAAATTCAAAAAAAGTTTCTCACACTTTTTTTCGAGGGGCTGCCGCCCCCAGACCCCTATTGTATAAGCTTCTAACTATGTGACTTAGTGATTTGAACTTGACTTTTATCTTTCTCATGTTTCGGCCAGTCAAATTTAGGACAATGTTTGCATGTGTTATTTCGCAAATTTTTATGCTGAAATAGCAAAAAATGTCATTTTTAACCCATTACAAAAAATCGAAAAGTCATTCCCCCACAAAGTTTTTTCGTGGCTACGCGACTTGAACTTGAACTTGAGGCCTGC
>JASANF010003995.1:0-48314 GCA_030248245.1 Trissonchulus sp. WLG1_4 | reverse complement strand
GTTAGAAAAATTTAATCCTCTCAAAAAAAAATAGTAGGCTAAATTATAGTTGTTCTTTTTGATATCAATTTGAATTCCTTCAGTTGTTAGCAAAGGAACGTCGTTCCGATAAACTTGAATCCTAGAACAATGTCAAGAACCAAAATTGAAGGGGTTTTTGCTAAGTTGAGGTGAAACAACTGCTGAACTACGAACAAAAAATGAATAAATTCGTTTTTGGAAGCTTTCCTAAAAACGCACCATCGTAATAAAACATTTTTGATCCCTTTTGCATTGTTTCGGAACATACTATATGCCGCAAAAAGGGTATATTGAAATTTGATGATGACAAAAGGCGATTTTGAAATGTAAGGATTGCCGTTGTACGGTTGCAAGAAAGTTTGGAAAAAGTTTTAGCTGAGTTAATTCTAATAACAAATTTTTCAGATGGGTCCCCAATTAAGCAAAAATTCGGAGACATTCAATGAAATTTTTGCGAGGAGTTTTAGGACAATCTGTAGGTAAAGAACGTACAGAACTGCATAGATCTACAAATGGTTGTATAATAATGTCCGCTACTCTGGATTCTTCTATAAACCGTTTTCTTTTTTCAAACCTGTGTTAACAGCTGGTGGATCTAATGTTGGATCCCACGAGTCTATTGTATCAGCGTCATCTAGAGTCCAAATGCTAGTACTAAGTCATTGTTCTTTGGTCGTAGTCGTAAAATTGAGCAACGATAATAAATAAGCTTTGTAGGCATAAAATTGATCATTTGGCGTAACTTTGGTTCCTGCTACAAAAATTTCCAACTCTGAGAAAAGTGAGTGACCGAATAAATTACACACACTGATTTTTTTTGGTAGGGATAAAAGATTAGTTAAATCCTCATTTAACACTTGAATGTTTAAACATAAAAATAATGATGATAACTCCATACATTTTGTTACCTTTTCTTGTCTAAATTCCAGCGCAGTTAAATCGGCTCGTGGTAATGGTGTTATAAGAGATATTTCACGCAATTGACTGCTTTCAACATCTTTCTGAACCGGCAAAACTGAACTCCAAGTAAAACTTTGTACAGAACATGGTGGATGCGGTGATATTCGAGAAAGTTTTTGTGGTGGAGGCATCACCATTTAAAAAACTGTTTTTTTCACCCTTTTTTTCCCTTTTTGGACTTGCGCTTTGATGATCGCTTTACAGTCTTTCGCTTGAACGTTTGTTTATTTTTTATTTTTCTCGTTCTTTTTTTGGAGTATCTTTTCGCCCCTTAGCAATTTTTTTAGCTTAGAAGATGCAATTACTACAGGAATGACAGCTTGTTTTGTTGCTCCGTCAATTTTTCGTAAATAAGCCGGAATATGAGCCATTAAAAACCATCATAAATGATGTTTTTTTATAATCTTCACGTTATATATAACAAAAATCTCGTCTTCAGTAAGGACCCTCGTGTTGAAAATGAAGTTGTAAAACAACAAATGAATTTGATGAAAATGTTATCTTTCTTTCCGTAACATCAGTGATTTGTAAGTATAAATCTTCCCAAAAATCAAGAGATAAAGACACGTACTGTCGGATGTAAGGCTCATAAAACGTATGTTTTGCAGGTGAGTGCACTGGAATCATTGCTAAAAGATTTTCCGTTGTGTCTGATGCAATTGTCTTCTGACAAACGAACTCTCCAGCATTAGACAAGACGTAAAACAGTGGACGTCTACGCTAAAGGCTCCTTCACAACTGTCAAGTATTTCTGATTGGTTTAATCCTAATACGCGTTTGAGTTTTGGAGAAATATTTCTAAATTTTAATCCATCTCTACATGTAATTAGTAATTTTTGTGATTTTAAATCGATTGTTATGTCACTCGAATATTTACCGAGCCGGTTCAAAAACAGTGTAACTAACTGAGCATTGTTTTCACAAGTATAGTTCGGAAGACTGACGCCAATCCATACATTTTCTTTTGGTGTAAAGTATTCGAATTTGAACTCTTCCTGTGTGATATTAAAAAAAGGTGGTATAAAAATTTTGGCTAATGATACCTTGTATGGAACAAGTGTAAAATTAAAAGAACTAGCTATTTCCCCAAATATAATACTGTTAAATTCTTCAGATTGTGATATCGTCACGTAAAAATTCATTGCAGACTGAAGTAAAACAAGAATAGTTGTTTTATCTTCCAATGTAACTATTCTTCTTGTAGTATCTGAACCATGGCAACGTCTCCAAAAAGTCTATGCATGAGTTCAACCGGCGATGAATCAAAAGAAGTCATTCTTGTCGAAGATCAGAAGTTCGAAATGATTCCTGTAGCTATTCCGGCCGGATATGTTCCAATAGATGAAAACAGGCTGATTTTTGGACGTTTTTTTAGTTAATCTATCGAAAGGCCAAACCATTGATATTCGATCGTTTTACAAAGCGAGAGATGGTGTAACCCGAAAGCTTGTGCTCAATGATGAAGGTCGTTGCGTGATAAAACCGTTCAAGGGTATAAACCTTAGGATTAATAAAGCGGTGTCAACTGTTTGTGTGTTGGTGAAAATGCTTGAAAAAGCAGATAATACTGTTTATCTATTTGATTTAAACGTCCTATGAAGCGCTTAACAAAATCTTTGCCTTAAAGAATGACAGAATTGATAGTATATAATGCGATCTAATTTTGCGTTAATAAATATTTCTATACTTCTTAATGAATAATGACTCTGATAATACGATTGGTAACAAATTAAATAAAATTTGGTATGACCCTTCGTTATCGTCTTCTTTTGGTGGTGTTAATGCCTTATATAATGAAGCACGAAAAAACGGTATTAAGGTTTCTAAAAAACAAGTTACTGATTGGTTGAAATCTCAGATTGTTTACTCCCAGAACACGATCACCTCGGTACAAATTTGAGCGAGAACCTATTAGAAGTACAATAGATGAGGTCTGGTGTGCCAGACTTTATCGGACATGAGTAGTTTGAAGTTTTGGAACGGTGGTATTCAATTTTTATTGGTTGTTGTGGATGAATTTTCGAGATATTGCTGGGCCGAACCACTGAAAAATAAGGAATCTAAAAATGTTATTACAGCCTTTGATGAAGTTTTTAACGAAAGCAAAAGAAAACCAGCATCGCTTTATACTGATCGTGGCTCCGAATTTACGTCTAAACAGTTCAAAGATTTTATGAAAAAGTGGTGGTATTAGTCGTTTGCAACAGATGAAAACATTAAAAGTGCAATTGCAGAAAGAACAATTAGAGAATTAAAAAAACGCATTTATCGGTTTTGTTTAAGTGAAGACAACTTTAACTATAAAAAATCTTGGGATGAATTTTCTAGTAGGATTAAATAGCGAGAAAAATGAAAATTTTTAATGGTTACTACAAAGATATTAGCCCGAAAAACCAAGCTAATGTATATTTGTTTCAAAGTCTATGTCGCAAAACAACTATACGTAAAAATAAACGTCAGAGTTTTGAAACTGGTGATAAAGTTCGTGTGCAACTGATCAAACACTCCCTATCAAAAGGGTACGATCCGACATTTTCTAAAGATATTTTTGAAGTATCATACATAAAGCGAGGGATAAAAAATCGCTACAAATTGATTGATAACGATGGTAACAAATTATTTCCGTCGTGGTATAGTCAAGAACTAATCAAAGTTCCAAATCCACAGCATCAATCACAGTTTGTTTTGAAAGATATTCCAAAACGTAAACGAGTGTTATAGATGTATGATTGTGATAAATGCAACGCCACGTTTACGCGAAAAGACAATCTACAGATTCACAGAAGAAAGCATCATCCAGAACTACCGTCATTCATCTGCAGTGAATGTAATAAACAGTACGGCACAAAGAACGGACTATCAAAACACTTAAATATTCATTTAAAAAACAACACAAAATCACAAAAAGAACTTGAAGAAACGAATCAAGCGAATTTCCTAGGTGAAAAATCAACAGTAAAGAGACAAACAGACACTTCACCTGAATAATCCTGGAAATAATCAACAGAGAAGATTCAATCAGAAACTACACCTGAAGAATCCGGGGAAACAACAACAGAAAATACGACTAAAGGTAACGAAAAAACTACAGATCACTATTCAATTGAAACAGTGAGTCATCGGAGAAGTGAAGCTTTAAAAACAAATGTAAAAGACTACAGAATTCAATTCAAAAATTTGGATGAACTGCGGGGATCTGAACTGTATCAGAAATTACACGAACTAATGAATGATATTTTTGAAATCATACAGAAAGACAAAAATGATGATGATTATGTTCGAGTAGTTCTTCAGTCACCTGCACTTAATTACCCTGTAAGCATACCATTTGCTAAATTGAGTAGTTATGATGTAGACATGATTATGGATCGTATTGTCAATGCTCTTAATAGTAATGAAAGTTTTTCTTTGGACAATTATGCCCAACTAAACATTTACACACACAATTCCCTGAACCGGGTGGAAAAACAGGAAGTGGAGCACGGTTTTACCGATGGGTTACATCTCAAAAAAGAAGTGTTATTAAAATAAAAAATTCAGATGATCTTTGTTGTGCGCGTGCTTTAGTTGTCGCTAAACATATCCTTGATTTTCCGGTATACAGACGCAACCGAAAGCTTATTTTTCCTACAAAACCAAATACTGGTTTACAACATGAGCTAGCAATAGAATTACATAAAAAAGCTAATGTTAGAATAGGAAAATGTGGACTGGAAGAGTTACAAAAATTTCAACATGTGTTGAAAGATTATCAAATAAACGTGTATTCTCTGACAATGTATGTTGAACGCATTTTTTGCGGTAACATCATGCCAAAACAAATAAATTTACTACAAACTGAAAATCATTATGATGTTATAACTAAAATGCCGGGTTTTATGAATACATCTTATTTTTGTAACATTTGTGGTAAAGGTTATGATGTAAAACCTCATAATTGTTCAAAAGGATGCACATTTTGCCGCAAACTTTCATGCAACGGAGTAAACTTCCCAAAATCTAACGAGCACTGCACTTTATGTAATCGCACGTGGCAGACTGAAGCTTGTTTTGTGACTCATTTTCAAAACGGGACATGCAAAAAATACAAAAAGTGTGAGTTTTGTAAAAAAATAGTCACTACAACAAAATTAATTCCCCAACTACATGATTGTGGTAAACATACTTGCAGAATATGTCAAGTTAATTGCGACAGCGAAAATCATTTTTGTTTTATTGAAGCTCCCAGGTTAAAACTGAGTTCACCGATATATGTATTTTTTGACATAGAATCAATGCAAAATAGTTACATTCATGAACCAAACCTGCTGGTGTCAATGTCCAGTATAGATGAAAATGTGCAAGTTTTCAAAGGATCTCAATGTGTGGATAGTTTTATGCAATATTTATTCAGAACTAGCAAGCAAACAACTGCTACTCTTTTAGTCATAGCACATAATTTTCAATCTTATGACGCATGGCCAATAATGAAATATTTGTACAAGCATGGAATAAAACCCACTAAAATAATTTTCCGTGGATGCAAAATTATGTTGCTAACTTTGAGTAACAAAATAAAGTTTATTGATTCCTTAAATTTTATACCCTTACCACTAAGTGCGTTTCCAAAAGCTTTTGGGTTTCAAAATGAAACCTCAAAAGGTGTTTTTCCACATTTATTAAACACGAAAGAGAATCAAGGTTATATTGGAGCTTTCCCAGAGAAAAAATACTTTTCACGCAACATGATACCTTATAAGTCAATTAAATCGTTTGACGAATGGTACCAACACGAAAAACAAAGGTATGAGGCCGAAGGTTTACTTTACAATCTACAATCTGAATTGGAAAAATATTGCAAAGATGACGTAAAAATTTTGAGGCAGGCTTGCTTAAATTTTCGATTACAATTCAAGTCAATAGGGGGATTCGATCCATTTGTCGAGGCTATAACAATTGCTGGAGCATGTAATATTTTATTCCGAACTAAATTTATGGTACGTAAAAGTTTACCGATTATCTCTGCGAAAGGTTTTGGTGGAAAAAAATATCAGTCTAAAAAAGCACTAGCTTGGCTTCGTTGGTTAGAAAACAGTTGTTCAATATCTATAGTTCACGCGAAAAACTATGGTGAAATGAAAGTTGCAGGATATTTTGTAGATGGATATTGTAGTAATTATTACGGAGAACCTGCTGTTTTTTCGTTTTTGGGATGTTTTTGGCATGGTTGTCCTGATACTTTTACATCTGATCAAATACACCCAATTTTAAAAAAAAGAATGGGTGCTCTACTTGCAGACACTAGAAATATGCTGAAACAATTAGAAGATACAGGGTTAAAAGTTGTTTACAAGTGGGAATGTGAATGGGACAATGAAGTTAAGCAATCTCTTGATATTGAGGAATTTTTACGAAGTAATAAACTAGATGTGCAACCACTTGTACCTAAAGATGCTTTTTACGGCGGTCGAGTATCACCAACTCGTCTGCATTACAAAATTAAACATGGGGAACGCATCCGTCACTTAGACGTAACAAGTGAATATCCATGGGTTAACAAAACACAAATATATCCTGTTGGATTACCTAAAATAATTACAAAAAATTTTAGTAGCATAGAAAATTATTTCGGTTTGATTAAATGTGATGTTTTACCACCGGAACGAGCTTTTTTCGGAATTTTACCGTTTCGAGTCGATAAAAAACTATTTTTTCCGTTGTGTTCCACTTGTTGTTTTAATAAACACAATACTCCTTGTCAGCATAAGCCATTGCATCGCACTCTGAGAGGTACGTGGGTTTCTGAAGAACTAAAAATTGCACTTACACACGGTTACAAAATTATGGAAATATTTGAGGTTTGGCACTGGGAAAATCGCAGCTCAGATTTATTCAAAAATTTCATAAACGAATTCCTAAAAATGAAAGTAGAGGCTAGTGGATTTCCTAATGACGTGAAAACCTCTGAAGAAAAGGAGCTTTACGCAAAAAACTGGAAAATTTTTGAAGACATAGACCTAGACCTAAGTCAAGTGCTTGAAAATCCGGGAAAAAGAACGTTAGCGAAACTGATGCTAAATTCATTTTGGGGAAAATTTTCTATGAGAGAAAATATGGGTAAAACTGTTTTTGTGAACAAATACTCTGAGTTGCTGAAACATTTTCTGAATACCAGCATTGAAATATCTGATAGTATGCTTATATCTGACAAATTAATCTTATTACAATACAAAGACAAAGAAGAATTTTCAGCTCCTGCTCCATTCACAAACATTGTTATAGCCGCGTTCACTACTGCTTACGCGCGATTGAAACTTTTTAGTTACTTAAACGCTCTCCAAGAAAAAGCTCTATATTTTGATACTGACAGTGTAATTTTTATTTCAAGTGCTATTAGCGTCGACCCTAAGGAAGGAAATTATCTTGGAGACTTGAAAGATGAAATAGTTGAAAAGTACGGTGAAGGTAGTTTTGCTACAGAATTTTGGTCTACGGGTCCTAAAAGTTATGGATATTACATTACATCAAAAGGTGAAACACATGTGGAATATAAAATAAAAGGAATAAAACTTACTGTTGAAAATCGGGGTATAATTTCACCAGATACTATGATAAAAATGATTTTAGTTAATCCAAACTCTCAGTATCAAGTTAAGCACTTCACTATTCAACGTAGCAAAGTAACTGCTGATTTACAAAGTAAATACGCGGAAAAAGTTTTCAAAGTTACTTTCGACAAACGCCTAGTTTTAGAAAACTTAGAAACTCTTCCAATAGGATATGTAGATACTGAAAAATGTTTACACATGTGGGATCGTTAATATAATCTGTTTTCAGGCTCCAAGAAAAAATTACCAAAATTGAAAAGAGCAAACGCATTTAGAAGGGCAACCCCCGAAAAAGTAAAATGACATCATCGATACTTCTAAAGAATGAATACTTGCTAACTCTGGAACCACATACACCAACACTAGAAGTTTTAACTACAAAGTGCATATTTGATGCTATAATGAACAAGCACAAAAAGTGTGAAGGAAAAGTGCAATGTCCAATGATAGCCTTAGATATTGCACAACTACCTTTACCGTTACTTTTGCGGAGATCATTGTTGTTCAGATTTTATTACGGAGGATACAATTTATGCATATGGTGGATTATAAAGCTTTCAGAACCATTAATGAAAAAGTATGATGAAATTAACTATTTATGGGCTCCATACCACACAAATCATGAAATAAGTTCGCCATTGACATGGAGTAAAGTCTGGTACTTTCCAAACTGCGGGACGAACAAATCACACTTTTCGTTTCGTATTCGGAAAGGAAAGATAGTGTCACGTGTAATAGTATGTAAAATTTTAGAACGCTGGGAATGTTTCAATTATGATGAAAATTACACGGACGCCTTATTTTCCTTTTTGAAGGAAGTATGTCAGATTAAGTATTATCCTGAGGTAATTCAATGCACACCAATGATTTTATGTTTTACACCATGGCTGGACCATTTGGGTTCACTATATTTCACCTACGGAGTAAATTTAGGCGAATATCATGGTGATTTGAATAAAAAACCGATATCGGAAATAGTGCTTGAAATATTAGATACCTTTCTTAAGTCGCCTAAATTTCGTCGAATTTTGCTTTTCTGAATTTATAACATTCTCATAATTACACTTAATCAGTATATATTTAATGTATGCATATATTATATTCACTATTATGTAATATTCATATTTTTAATGTAGCGTACATAGTTTGATCTGTAGTAATAAATCTAATATTTTCCAAAATATTGTCTTGACTGCGCAGATTAACTAAGAGCTTAAGTTTACGATATTTATATGTTTCCAATGCAGCTAACTGTTGTTTAAGGAACCAAATCAAGTTTCAATGTTTTACTCACGATATAATGATATAAACATTAATATAATACATACACACACAAAATCTATTTAATACATACATTGTTAAGAAAATGTTCAAGTCGTAAGTATGTATGGTAACAGAGCCTGATATAGTAACTAAAGAATAGTAGTTCACAAACTTGCTAACTTTAAATCAGGCTCGGTTACCATACAGACTTGTTATACTACTTCAGTTCACTATCAATATTTACTGGTCCGTTCCAGTCTTGTCTGTTAATTGTTTTCCCGTGGCTTTGAGCTCTTGTATGTATTTCGCTTAATATCTACGCGATCAGAAGGGTAAATGTTGTGTGTACATCGCTGCGGTGTTGTAATGAGTTTTCAAAGCGAAGCAAATGTTTTAAGTTTGTGATGTAATCTTTATACAGCATTGGTAGCGACAACTAAACCCCTATCATTCCTGTAGTTTCCAATGGTAACCTCAGGGGAGGTTCTTTTACAACCAGGGAGGTTTGTAGTAACTACGATATACGTACTTACTCCTCCTAGCTAATAAGCTTAGCTAATAGTACCTACCTGCCTAGCTGCCTAATCTGGCCTAGCTGCTGGCTGCCCAGCTCTTCTATTTTTAGAATGCGGCTAGACCGCTCCTTCTCATGACTAACTTTGGAATGTCACTTTTTACAGTCTTGACATTCCAAAGCCAGTAGCTAACTGACTCACTGGCGGAATCCCTGGGATTCTCCAGACAGTATATAATGCTTGCCAGAGCAGCCTGGCGGTCAGTCTTGAGTCGGGTTAACTAGGTCGCTGCTGTGCTGTACGGCGGGAGCCGTTGTGTTGCTTTACTGTGTGACTGTGTATGTGTGTGTTCATTAAACTCTGCAAGTCAGTCGTGTCCTCGGTCTGCTTAAGTATATAGGCTACCTGTAGTGTGTGCTCGTAGCGTCTAGCACACATTACACTATCATCCACTAGATGTCTTTAAAACTTGACCCTTCGTGACTAACTTATAATCAGCCCATGTTAGATCAAATCTCTCTACATGTAAATATTTCACCGAATTTTTTTTTGAAAATCAATAAGATAAACATTTAAATGCCATGAAAATTATGTATGTTGTCGAACTAGTCTAAACTAGACGCACTAGTCTTGTTACAATATATTTACAATATTTACAATATATTTACAATATATTTACAATATATTTAAAATATATTTACAATATTTACAATATATTTACAATATTTACAATATTTACAATATTTACAATATATTTACAATATATTTACAATATATTTACAATATATTTACAATATATTACAATATATATTAACCTAATAATAATGATAATGATAATAAGCAGGTTTCGTCTTCGCAGTGATCTCAGAAACCCCTGACGAATGATATTTTCACCATTCATGTGGCTGATAAAACAGCATATACCAAATTATAGCGGCTTTTGTCCGGGCGCCAAGGTCATTACCACGTCAACTTGCAGTAAAGGGGTCATGTGACCCATCAATCGAAAGCGCTTTGACTCCCCATTCCAATGGTGAAATTCCCAAGTGGCTGCGACCCCCATAAGAAAAGTTATGGGGGTTTTAAGGTTTTCACACCATAGAACACTTTTATCATAATTAAATCGTAATTACTAAATTACGATATGTGTTCTTTTTTCTCATGTCTTTAAAGGCGCCATAACTGGCCTTTAAAACGTCGGACGGACAAACGAACAGCATCATTGGACTGCTGGCAAGCAGGGCTTTCAAATGAGGGGTCACATGACTACATAGCGCTTCAGGTTACCCCGAAATATAAATCTCAGGGTATGCTCACGTGACAAGGTCATGTGACCCCTCATTTGAAAGCGCTCCTTAAATCAAGACGATTGATGTAAGTGTCATGTTTGTACGTAATTCCTATCGTCCGCTAGACGTCTTTTAAAATTGACCCTTCGTGACTAACTATAATCAGCCCATGTTAGATCAAATCTCTTCACATGTAAATTTTAACTGAATTTTTTAAAAAATCAGTAATATTGGTCATTACTACGTCAACTTGCAGTAAAGGGGTCATGTGACCCATCAATCGAAAGCGCTTTGTCTCCCCATTCCAATGGTGAAATTCCCAAGTGGCTGTGACCCCCATAACAAAAGTTATGGGGGTTTTAAGGTTTTCACACCATAGAATACTTTTATCATAATTAAATCGTAATTACTAAATTACGATATGTGTTCTTTTTCCTCATGTCTTTAAAGGCGCCATAACTGGCCTTTAAAACGCCGGACAGACAAACGAACAGCATCATTGCACTGCTGGCAATCAGGGCTTTCAAATGAGGGGTCACATGACTACATAGCGCTTCAGGTTACCCTTAAATATAAATCTCAGGGTATGCTCACGCGACAAGGTCATGTGACCCCTCATTTGAAAGCGCTCCTTAAACCAAGACTATTGATGTCAGTGTCATGTTTGTACGTCATTGCTATCATCCTCTAGAGGTCTTTTAAACTTGACCCTTCGTGACTAACTATAATCAGCCCACGTTAGATCAAATCTCTTTACATGTAAATTTTAACTGAATTTTTTTTTAAATCAGTAAGCTTAACACTCAAGTGTCCTGAAACTTAAGTATGTTGTCAAACTAGTCTAAACTAGACGCGCTAGTCTTGTATTAATAATAATATTAATAATAACAATAATATGATTTTTTGATGCGCAAACAATATCTTTAGAAGGTGAATTCCAAGGGTTCCATATGCGGAAAAAAACCAAAATTTGATTTTGTTTACTGGGCGTCTAAGTTTGAAAGGGTGTCGTCTTGTAGAAACATTTTAGGAAAACTGAAAAATCTGATATGGATTCAAAACAGTCGTACCATGTACAATACGGTAGACCAAATACAGATCGGTCATAATTCGATGGAGTTTTAAGGAGTATAATGCTAAGAAACAGCATTTTTTGTTGTATCTCGAATTTGCTAAAAGTGGAATTTTCGAGTGGAACTTTTTTGAATCGATTGAATTTGAACCATAGCTTTTATTAAATAAACAAATTTCAGATGCGTATTTCAATATTGGTCAGACATACGCGCTATAGAGACGAACTCTGATTGCAACATTACAGTAACAACACAAGATCAAAGAGCATAAAGTACAAAATTAGCTTTTTTAACAATATTGCCAAGATGTTGAGAGAAATGAAATTGTTTGTCATATAAAAACTCGTAAATAAGCAATACCATCTGTGTCTAAAAGTGGTAAATTGCAGTGTATACACGGACGTGCAGAAGCTTTTGTACCAAGCCTGAAGGTAAATGACTTATTGATAGAGATGTTCATTTGCCAAGTTTATTTAAATCTTTAATAGTTTATTTAAATTTTTATTTCAATAGGACAAATTATTTAGAAGAAATTGTAACACTTATTGCACCTATCATATCATCATCACAAGCAAATAGTTTAGAGTCATCAGTGTACCAAGAAGTATTATCCGAACCCAAATGTTGAATAAGATTATCTATGTATGATAAAAACAGTGTGGGCCCGCAAACCGAAACTTGTAGAACTCCACTAGTCACTAAACTCCAGTTTGAAACCGAATCATCAATTTTGACTTTTTTTCTCCAATATATAAAGCTGAATTAAATCGCAAAAGTTTCCCAGAAAAACCTAAACTTTGAATTTTTTTGCATGGGAAACCAAGTTAAACGCTTTTTTAAATCAATAAAAGCTACATCGACAAATTTAAACAACTGATCCATTTACAACAATAGTTTAGAAACAGACCTGCCTGGTAAGAAGCCATGTTGAGCTTGTGAAAAATATTTGAAGCAATACAATGCTTCAGAATTGCTTTTTCAGCGTGACATCTAATGGTCTAGAACCTCCACAAAGTAGTAAAACATCTTTATAGTAACCTCCGTATCCGGTATACTCCGTATCTGGAACCTTTAATATTAAAATTAGGAGTTATATTAGCATTTCTTTCATCAGAAGAAAGCATTTCTGTTTTATAGACAAAATCTGCAATAATAATTAGTATGTTTTAATTAGTATGTTTTAATTAGTATGTCTTAATTAGTATGTTTTAAAATTAGTATGTTTTAAAAAACTATCCTAAATATAGTGATAATTATTATAATAGGATCACGTGACTTTGGAAGGGCTAGCTTTGATGTTCTAAACATGAAATAAGCTTGCATTATGATGGACGTGGCCCGGTTCTCTGGTTCCAGGTCAATAAAGTTGGAGTTATTTTATTGTCAAAATTAATCTTACGTTTTTCGGCACATAAGTCAGCGGTAACCTATATGGTTTTTATGGTATCAAATGAAAGCTGTTATTATATCCTATCGGACGCCAAAAACTAGAACTTTTTAACATCTAGCTAAAAATAGTTATGGCGTAAAAAGTTTTTACGTAAACTTTGTATTTTTATAAAATATCACGCAACGTCCGCGTTATTGTTGGTATAACAAAAAACATGCTTCCATGAAGTCACCCATATAACTGTGATCCTTACACAAAACAGTTTTGACTCCATCAGTGACCATGGAGCCGGCAACATGGGTCCAAATCCAAAAGTTATTTTATTCTAAAATTTTATTTTGCGTTTTTCGGTATATAAGTCAGCGTTAACATATAGCTTTTTTGTTATCAAATAAAAGCCCATGGTCTGCTCTATCTAACAGTGAAAACTAGAGCCTTTTACGTGGTCCCTGGAGAAAGTTATAGCCTAAAGTTCCTTTTAGAAAACATTTTGTTCGAAAAAATTCCTCCACGACTACTCACAGCATATACGTATTGACCAAAAGTTCCTAAAAATTGAAATCGTTATAACTTGCCTCAACGTTGACGTAGACACATTAAATTAACGGCATTCTCTCTAAGAATTTCATTCGCTTTCGAATGACACCTTACTTGACGTTGACGGACGCAACGTTCGATCAGCGCTGACTATTAATTTATACCTAAGCGTTGGTTGGTTTTTACGTCATCGTGCGACCTATCAATCGATAGCTCTTGACATACGCTAGTATTTAAAAAAAAATTTCACGTCGATGCCATAACCATATGAAAAGTTATGGCTCCTGGAATTTTTTCCTTTTGATGACTACCTGTAATCACCCTATATGCGATCAAATCGCATTGAAAGTCAGTTTAACTTAATTTTAAATTTTGAAATTTTTTCAAAATAAATTTCATCGTTAAACACTGAGTGACTCACGTTGTAGATCTAGTCTAACTAGTCTAAACTAGACGCACTAGTCTTGTAATAATAATAATAATAATATAGGAAAGACAAGTTCTTCCGCAAAAGTGTGATAAAAATATAGGGGTTAGCATCAGGACCCATAACCATAAATGATTTTAAACGTAGTGAAAAATATGTGTCTAAATTCATCAAAACATAACATAGAGCAGTCAGGATATACATGTTCAGCAGGATAGATCTTGACATGACATGAGTTTGTTTTTGTTGTTTTGTATTTTTATCAAGCAATGAAATTATCAGCTACGTCATTTACGAAGTTACTGTAAATTATAAATTACGTTAAATATGTCAATTCTTAAAAAACCGTTATCAACTTATAGTTCCCCAGCCGTTAAGAATCACAGTTTGCAATTACTTAATAGAACCCCCCAAACACTGTTTTTCTTCATTTTTCAAAACTGCGTTGTGAAGTATGTCCAACATATGCAAAAAGTATGAATAGAGTGTAATTAATAGTTAAAACACGTCTAAGGAAACTTTCACATAAACAAACGGTAATTGTATTCACATTTCTTTAAAATGATGTAAGTGGTCTGGCTCAACAGTGGTTCAATTTGTTACCAATTTTAACGACGGTCGGTTGTGCGTTTTTTTGCTGCAGTCTATGTTCTTTTCCCGCCCCGTGTTATTTGTAACTGCCCCTGCATATTGTTTATGATGCAATGAATAGATTTCTACGTCACACTGTGGTTTTCCTTGTGTTTTAGATCAGGTAGCGTAGAGATTTACATAGCTAGGCTTAGACTTGAAGTAGCGAGGCTTCGTGAGCGACATTAGGTCCCTACCTTTTGGTTAGGGAGTCACACTTCGGTCTCGGACCTAGGAAATTTTCCTGAAGTCACAAGGTGCGACGCTTTACAGTATTATAAAAAGGGAAACAAAGTTCTTTAACATACTATTATACAAATATGTTCTGTAATATTAATCTATATTTTTTCTACTTTTGCTTTTAGTAGAGACGTCTTAGACACAACCATAAATTGCCTTTGACAGTAGTTTACAAACTGGGTTGCGTGCAAACCACCTACTCAGTGTCTATTTTTGTTATTCTACAAACTTGAAATTACTGTCTGTTGTTAGAAAACCACTTTATTCTTGCTACGCTACTTTTTTTATAAACATTTTACAATTCTTGCCCGCAGCAGTATTTACAGAGTTTGCCGGTAAGTGCTGTAAAAGTTTGCAGCACAGTTTTACTATCAGTGTTGCGTTTCGTTTTTTGCGGTACTCGAGGTTGTAACTACTATGAGGGCGTGTGTGTTTGCATTGGCCTTGTTGGGATTAATTTGTGTAAGTGTTGTACTGTTGTTAATAAAAAATACCTGGAATTCAAAATTACCTGGACTCAAGGGGTAGATTTCACAAAGGTGGTTGTACTAAACCATTGGTTTTGCGTACGATTTGCATCATTAACACATAATTTCATTATGAAATATCGAATGATTCGTTACGAATTTCATGGATTTTCTTAAACCATTGGTTTAGCTCAGTTGAAGTTTCAGCAGAACAGAGACAAGCTACGCTGTAGGTTCGAAAATCTACGAAATTCGTAACGAATGATTCCATATTTCGGAATGAAATTATGTTCTAATCATGCAAAACGTACGCAAAACCAATGGTTTAGAAAAACCACTTTTGTGAAATCCACTCAAGGTTTTTTGAGTCGCAAATAAGATGGTTTTTTAAAGCTTAAGCCAGAGCAAACTTAGAGTCTTTTATGTCCTTGTCCCTGTCGTTTTGTCCTTGAACAGTGGAAAAAACTGATTAGCTAAACGCGACGATTTTTACAGGAACAAAGTTGCACTAAAAACTAATACGTATGCATAAAAATTAGTAGACACAATTTAAATAGTTCTTCACAGCAGCTGACCAAAATTTGTTCATGTTCCTGTCTGTGTGTTCTTGAAGGCGAGAATAAAACGGGCTTTAGGATCAAACCTTAAGCGACTTTTAGGCTATTTGACCATTTTTGCTGTCGTTTACATTCTGTCTTTAACATCCTTGTTCTAAAGAACCAGTTGTTTTAATAACAAACATATACACAGTGAAATATTATGTTTATATTTCAATATCTAATAACTCAGGGCTTATTCCTTTACCGGTTTAAGCGGACTGGACTTATTTTAGTCCGAAGTTTAGGAATGGCAAATCGGGTTAAACGGACTAAACGAGTTAAAATAAGTCAGTGGCTTAGTTTTAGTCTGACCCCATTCCAAAACTACTAACTAGACTCAACGGAATTAACATGCACGCTCAACATTAGCGTGCATAGTTAAGTCGGTTTAGTCCGATTACAAATCAGCGAGCTAAAAGTTAAGTCCGTTTAATCCGGAGGTTTTGGAATGGCATTTTTAAGCTAAATTTTTAAACCGTTTAGTCCAATTGAAATTAACCCTTTAATCCGGTAAAGGAATGGGCCCTTAGTTAATAGTTTATTTGTAATTAATTAATTGACACTAGCCTATGTAAAGTTATGTTGTTTAGATTGCAAATGGTCAAGGTATTCTGCGACGTACTTCGTGTGAGAACGCCATTGGAGAAGTCAAAAAATGTTTACAACAAAAATATATTGAAAAAATAGACACTAAAATCAAGGATCTGAAAAGCAGAGTGACTGATCTTAAGAAAACTATAGACAGCTGCTTTACAGAGTAAGTCAAATCGGCTGATCAAAACGGAAGAAAATTAAAAATGGACAGATTTTTGGTGATATTTGGTCTTGTTGTACAAAACAAACATAACACCCAGCACTTAAAAACAACAAAACCTTATGTTTTAAACATTTTTCGTTTATGCTTTTTATTACACTTCACTTTTTTCATTACTCACGAGGCTGTCAGTCCGTTTTTCCGTTAAAATTAACAGAATTTTAACAGATACTCATAAAATGCCGCTTGAGAATTCAATTGGGTAATGGTAATATATTAACGAACTTTTGTGGACTAATTCTGTCAAAACCGCAAAATGTTCTAAAAAAGCACAAAAGTTTTTGTCAAAAATAATTTCAAGGCTATAAAATTCAGATTTCACGTTTAGAAATTTATTATTTTAAGTCTGCGTGAAAAATGTGCTTCTTATTTCGATTGGAACAATGCTATGTAGTTTCTAAATAACGTGATAACACAACGTCTCTTGTAGGGAAATACCTTAAGGCGTCTATGTTGTTAATGAGAAATAGGGCCTATGAGACTCGGGGGCTGTGGTTTAGTGGTAGCATTCTTGTCTTCAAAGCAAGTGGCCCCGGTTCAATTCCCGGCGCCTCCATTTCTTTCTTCTTTTTAAATTGGGGCATCATCATTCTTTCAACATTTATCCTTCGGAAGTTTATATATTAGAAACTTATGCTAAAACTTATTTATATATTACTACAACTTTATCACGTACTAAGTTTATTCCAAAAAAATTCATGCTTTTAGGGTTGAATGTGACACACCGAACTGGGACGAAGCTACTCCTGCTTACCCCACAGGCTTGGATGAAAGGTTCGACGAAGAAGTCAAAGAATGCAAACGCGACGTGAAAGTTTTGCAACGGAAAAAAGTTGAGGAATGCTTGAAAGAAGCAAAAGAAAAAGACGAGGCCGGGAAAGGAAAAGGGAAAGGAAAAGGAAAGTCTGGGGAAAAGAAAAAGTCTGGGGAAAAGAAAAAGTCCGAAGAGAAATCAGGAGAGAAATCTGCTGAAGAACCACAGCCTATGGACGAAAAACAAAAGAAGAAGGAAGAATACGAAGAATGGCAAAGGTAATAATAAAAATAAATAATAAAAACTGCAAGTAATAATAAAGCTAATAATAAAAAATGCAAGTAAAGCAGCTGTTTTATGGTAATCGAGTTAGGCAAAACTTTTTTACCAGCTTTTTAGTAATATCCTCTTGAACGGTACTGTTTACATAAGTACTGCATATTTTAGCGTGTAGTGGGTTTCATAAGCACTACACAGTTTGAATAATTACATAATGAAGTTTCAGTTTCAGTTTAAATCACATGGATCAATTAATTACCTAATAACAAGAGTACATAATAGGAAGAGTATGACACTCGTTATTATTTAGGAATCTTCAAAATTTATAGCTAATCTTTTCAGGAAAGGACGGGCGCACGTGAACGCTCTTTGTCAGGCCCTTGATAAATGCGGCAAGCAATCAGTAGCCGAATGTGTTGAGAAGAAAAAGGCGGGAATCAAGCGACTACTTGCGGGATACCAAAATGTGCCGGTTTGCAAAGAACAATCGCTGAAGTATCGCAAAGACGCCTGTGCAATTGAGGCGGAATGTGCTGCAAAGTAAGCCTGAAAATGGTATTATTAATAATAATTTTGCTCAAAATTGGATATAGCGGATAAGGCTCGGATTTGACTAATTACATTGCACAAACAGTTTCGTTTTTTAACGTCAATGTTAGGTTTCCGACTTCTATGTAAAACGTTTTTTATTCACTTTAATTATACCATTTATAAAATAGGATTAAGGCAACAAAGTTTAGTCATGTTAAGGGGGTAGTGTCGCGAAAGCAGTCGATTTTGCGCGACTATAAAACTTTTTTAGTGAAAGATGGGTCATTGTTCTTTATATATTCTAAAAATATGTTTCAAGGCAAATATTTTTGCCAAGTTTCAGAAAAAGTGATGGAGCATACAGTTAGCAGTGAGGTCGCAAAGTCGGAAAAATGACGTTTTGAAATCCTATTCACATTCGATAATTTCGTCACAATTAAAAAACTTTTTGTTTAGATTTTTTACACAAAGTGAAAGCACATAAGCTCTAGTTTATGCACACAAAATTTAGTGCAAATTGCGTAAGTGGTTGTGGAGTAATGCTTGTTTGAACTGTGAAACTGTGCGTAACCTGTAAAGTACTCACTGCAATAATGCTAAATTGTAAAAAATTTAGACACTTATTTTGAAATCAAAAGAAAAACGAACCTTCATTTTTCATTTTTCTTATTTGTGGCAAAAAATTGTGCGTCAAAACATTACATGTACTTCACAAGCTGGCCAATCTAATATTTGGCTTGATTTTTTGAACTTTTATCTCTCTATTGTGTGATGTCTGGCTCACAAATGGTGATTGGTTGAAAATATTGGTAGATATTGGTAGTCCAGTGTCTGGCAGTATTTATTTGACACCATATAGCATTTCACTAGTTTCTCAGTGAACGTACAATTTCAAAGCAAAAAGTTCTCATTTTGCAGCCTATGAGCAAAACTGCTTTGGCGACACTACCACCTTAATTCACAAATCTTTGCTACTTAAATACATAAAACAAAATAATTTAACGAACAAATTATGTTCATTATACACTAAATTTTTGGAGGAAAAAGGTCAACAGGCAGTAGGCACACGTGAATATGCTATTGCCTGTCATCCATGATGAACAAATTATTCAGCCTACTTATTAATACATATTTATGGGTTTCGTCTAGAAATTAGAACGTAAAATATATACTATCCTTTTTAACTTTTTGCTGGCTTGAAACTGTTACGCATACTATTAATTAAAGGGATTAACGACAGAACAGCATTAGCCCAGTTCCAGAGATGGGTGGTTCAAATTACCCCTTGATCATTCCTATGCTGATGCTGCATGGAAATTAAGAATACCCTCTCTCTTTTTTGTCACTAGTTGTACTGTTTTAGCGTCACCAGCCGTTGCAAACCCAAACTAGCCGAAGCCAAGGAGCAGCTCTGCATGTGCGTTCGCCAGCAAAAAGGCGCCAACCAGTTGGCCATGAAAAAATGCCTAGACGCGTCCACCGCCGATGAAACCGCCGAAAAAATTGTCAACATTCTACCAAGCGTGAAAACGGTCAAGGAGTGCGCCATCAGTGAGGTAAATCTGAAGTACGACGACGTCTATCTTCACAGCGAGCTGGGTCTTTGTGAATCCATCAGTCCGAAAGATCCCTGTCGGGACCAAACAAAGGAATCCCGGGAACCAGAGCTGGAACGACGATGCGAAGATGTTCTCAGCCAACTGGAACTTACGATGGAATGCTACAGAGATGCTGGCTATAAAAACCATCCGTCCGATGTGACCAATAATATGGGCGAGTCTTGCATCAAGAAGAAGAATGTTATCACTGATTTAGCAGAGAAAATCTTCGGCGGGCGGGGAAACGAGGAAGGAGGGAAGAAAAACGAAGGAAGTGATGTTTTGGGCGTCCTGCGGGGACTTTTCCCTGGCGGTCGTTAACATTCCAGCTGATTTGTGATGTTAGACTCAACTATGTATTTCATAGTACTGGTGTTTTTATCTAGTGAAAGAAACTAAAAAGGTATATATGCTATGAATATGATACTTGGAATTTAAATATAACACTTGGTAATACACGTGTGGAAAAAATTTAGTTACCTAGAACAGACATACCTTACACCGGATTGAAGCAACAAAGAATAGCTCAAGAATAGGAATAGCTCGAGAATAGCTCAGGAGTAAAATAAATTTTCATTGAACCAATATTTAAGCTCGAGTATAGTAATTCTCGAAGTTGGGGAATGGCTCAAGAATAGTTATGGAACAGCTGAGCAATAAAGATCAATATCGTACTAACCAAGGTTACAGATTAGTTTATTCTCCAGCTATTCTCCTGTAATGTGCAAGTTATTCCTGATCTAGACCAGGAATAGCTGAAGAATAACCAATTTAAAATTACCAATTTCCATATTTTTAACATATTCATGTTTGTTTAGCTTATTATTTATTTAAAGTAAAAATAACAAAACAAAGAAGTTTGAAAATGCTTCCTGTCGGGTTTCGTTTGCCATCAGGTTACTGACTGTGCTCAAGTCGACGTAGATTCGGTGAGCGGACGTGAAACAAATCTGCTGTCACAACGAATCTGTAGACTAAAATGGCCGATTGCACCAACTTATTCTCGAGCTATTCCCTAATGGTGCAGTGGAAAAGTTGGAGAATAAAACCTCGACAATAACTATTCTGGAGTATCTCGAGAATAAAAATAGCTCGAAAATAAGTTGGTGCAATCTGCCGTCGGACTTTGTTTAAATGCTTGAAATCTCAAACGTGAAACTTTTGATTTTGATTTCCAGTAGCATTTAAACAAGTAAGCCCCAAAGGGGGCAAGGTTCCTTTGTTGAGTGAAACTTCCGCCACATAGTCAACGTAAATCTTCAACAGCATAGCAGTATGCAGCAACAAATTTTTCAATTTTGTTGTGATCAAATTTGGTCAAAAAACAACAAGTTTAACGAACGCGTGCCAGACTCTGACTCCCAGATGAATTTACGACTCGACAGCACTGAACAAGTGACTAAAAAACCCTAAAATAAAATTATCTTGATGGAAATCGAACCACCAAACGAATTGTTGTCCTACACAGCGCCTTAGACCACTCGGCTTCGCTGTCATGCCAATCCGGAAATTTATTTAACGTTTGTTTGTTGTTGTTGTATTTAATTGTTTCACAAACGTTGAGCAACGTTAACATTTCAGCAATTAAATCAATTTAATTAAACGTAATTTATTCAATGTTAAATTTGGTACTACGCTTTTAGTATTTTACCCAACTCGTCCCAACTGTCTAAAAAACAAATGGTTGAATCTAGACAGTTATGTAATTGGCACGCGCGCACTGTTTGAAAATGTCAATGTCTGAAAATTTATAACATCATAAAACTTCGATAAAACCACATTATTGTGCATAGAAAGTGTGATGTTGATCATCATTAACTGCAAATTGCGAAATAGTTTTTTGCGAAAAAAAGAGTAAATTTTCCCAAGCTGAGTTTACACGTTAATGAAATGCGTTGCCCCAACATGCTGAGCTCACTTTAACACTATGCAGAGTTGGTTTCAAAACAATAGTTCCTGCTCTAGAAGGAACAAAAAGTTAATGAATATGGTGCAGTTTAAATATTTGCAGCAATTCTGTAAGCAGTAGCGCCATTTATCAACTGTGATTCGTTGAGGTACGCAGCCCAATCCCGTCTAAAAATTTACGTCGTATTGCGCCAATCAAAATCAAACTTTAAACGGCCGTCGAGCCAGAATTGGCAATATCGGTATACTTGAATGCAGCGTTGATATATCTCCACGTAAAGCCATTCAAGATCTGCAGAATTAGACTAACAATTCCCAGAATTAAGATGTTAAGCTCAGCTCGGCGCCTCGTTTTGCTAATGTCTTGTTGTGGCGCAATTTTGTTGCGTTGAAACGCAATAGTGATATAACAGAGGCTATAGCACAGAAAGCTAGAAACGCAGCAAGTAACTTCTTTCACTCGCCAATAAGTGTTGTTGGCTTGAGCATCAGCCAATTGTGGGTCGCTCCAAGGGACATAAGTGCAGGTCGGGTCCACAAAAATTCCCGTATTGTGCATCACGGCAAAAACTATCGTTTCTACAAAGTTAATGACTCCCAAACTTAAGCCGAGTAAAAAGTAGCTGGTATGATTACGTAAATTACAGACCATAGGTACATTAATGGTAACTTGTTGGCGACATAAGGTAAACAGCCTAGTTACCGCAAGTAAAATGTACATGTACAGCTGCATACTGTAGGTCGTTTTAGAAAAGTATCCCAGTAAAACATGTAAATAATATGGTCCTATATACGCTTGACTTATCATGGATATTGACATATGAAAATAATACGTCAAATTTCCAATGTCGGCCGCTATTTGCTACAACAAAAGCACAAAAAACGGCTGTTTTTTCATTAGTTTCAGTTTGACCACTACTCTAGCCGTCACGAGTGAAATAGCATAGAAGAATACGACTAAACACACCAAAACTATCCCCGTAATTCGGCGACTTAAAGCGCTTGAAATGTCATTGCACTTAAAATTCACCGTCGTGTTGTTGGACATTTTTTTAAAAACAAGAAATCTTGGATTTCACCAGGCAGAAATAAGAATTAAGAAACAAGAAATAGGTACTAAAAGTCTTTGTTCAAAAAAATTGTCAGAGGCAAACTGATCCGGAAAAATGGAACAGTTTTCGCAAGTCGTCCAATTCTGAAAAGCATACATTACAATTTAACGAACTGACATTTTAGAATCTGTCTTGCTTGTGTTACCTGTGATGAGCGTAGTTTGGTTTAAACTTACTGAAAACTCCAAGCACTGGTAAGGAACCGTGTCAAAATGAATGCGTTTTCAAAAGCGTATTATGCGTTTAAAAATATGCTTTTGAAAACGTATAAAATTTCTGCAATTCGCATTATTTGACGGATGGCCAAAACTTGCTATCCATCAGCTGTTTCGAATTTGAGGTGATGCTAGTACTAACTAGACACGCAGTCTATAGTTATGACCAGCATGTTATTATGAAATGAAATAGTTTAATAGTTTAATACGAAAAACATTCATGCATAATATCCTACTACAAGGACTTAATATGCAACTTAGAATACAAAAGAAAAACAAAAGCGGTGGCAGTCGACACAATATTTGACATACAAAATTATATTACAAAAGAACTTTTACATGTATGGCCCGATTTAACTACCAGGTGTCAGTTATAATCTGAGCTGCTGATAAATTAAGCTACGACGATTGAAAGCAATTGTTACAAATTTAGCTAAGTTTTTTATATGTATTGAGTTATTCTCGCTTAGAATTTCAGCAAAGTATGCTTCTAAATTGGTTTGGTTTGAAGGTTGAAATGGCCTTATATCATTAAAAACAGGACATTCCAAGAGAAAATGAACTTCATTTTCAATTGAACCCATGTCGCAAAGTTTACATAGACGTTGATCGCGTGGAATTCTGTGAGATTCTCTGCGATCCCACCGGCCACGTTCAATTTCAAGATCGTGCGAGCGTAGCCGAAATCTAACCAAATTTTTTAAATATTTTTTACAAAGACCAGTTAAAAACAATGGCTCTATTCCAAAATTTCGTTTGTATTTTGAGTAAAGATCTAGGCTGGGTAGCCGAAGAATTTCTGGTTTCCATTCTACTACCAAAAAATGGTCAATTAACCTTTTTCTGGCCAGGCTTAAAAATATTTGTGCATTTGCCACTTCCTGTGTAATCCAGAAAACAGGTAAATTGAGATAATTTAAAAGTTCTACAACCGAGGACACCCAGGTGCGTTTTGTGGGTGCTATCATAGCTAATTCACATAACATATAGTAAGACTGTTTAATAAGAGAATCGCTTGGTTCATTTAAAACCTTGCACCAGTACTTTAATAAAGCTAGTTTTCGGCTGATAATAAGTGGAAAACGGCCAGTGTCGCCGTAAACTGCTACAGTTGGTGTGGTACTTTTTACATTCAGTAATTTTTTTAAGAAGTTCAGGTGAGTCTGCTCTAAAAGGTCTAGGTGGTTGTGCAAGGATAGTGAGTTATTATTATTCCACGACAAAAAACCCCAGATTTCACAACCATAATGCAAGACTGAGGTCACATAGGTGTCGAACAGTCGAAGTTTTGTCTTAAATTTTAAATTAAAAAATTTTGTTACTAAGTGCTGTAGATAGTACGCTGGTGCACGAGCTATGTTAACGCGACTATTCACAGTAGACATTAGTGTAATTCCTTGAGAGCATAACTCAAATCCTAAGTATTGAAAAGAATCGACAAACTGTAAAATTTCATTTTTGAATTGAAAGGTTCTAAAAAAGTTTCGGTAATGATTTCCTCGGAAACACATAACTTTTGATTTAGCAGTGTTTACAATTAAATCCCACTGGCGACAGTAATTTTCTAAATGGTCAAGTGAGTTTTGTAATTCTTGAGGGGTATCTGCCAGCAAGATTAAGTCATCAGCGTAAAAAAGCAGGTAGATAGGCATATTGTGAATTTTCAAAGGAGTTACATTGCTAATTTCAAAAAAAGCGTGAATATCATTTATGTAAAAATTAAAAAGCACTGGCGAGAGCACAGCTCCCTGTTGCACGCCGGTGTAGGACTCGAAAACATAAGTTTCGTCTCCTCTGACGCACGATTTGGTCTTAGAGAGCATACTTATTATTAATTTTAAAAAATTTGTAGAAATGTTTTTGGAAGCTAGTTTGTAGATAAGTGATTGTCTATTGATCGTGTCGAAGGCCTTGGAAAAATCTATGAACGCGGCGTATAAACATTTTTTGTTTATGAGAGATTTTGTAATTAAGCCATGTAATATAAACAAATTATCAGAAGTTGAGTAACCAGGTTTATAAGCGAACTGATAATAGCTTCTAACGTTCATTAATACAAGCCAGGATTCAAACCTGTTGCGCAAAATAGAATCAAAAAGTTTGCCGATATTACTAAGTAGAGATATACCTCTGTAGTTTTGCGGGTTAGTCGGATCGCCTTTTTTATGAATAGAAACAATAACAGCAGTACTCCAAGCAGAGGGGTAGCAACTTGTACGCACTACGGCCGAAAATAGTTCCACTAATAATGGCAATAATTTTCCGGACGCAAGTTTAATTTGTTCATTAAAAATAGAATCCAACCCCGGTGATTTACCGTTTTTAAGTTTTTTTACAACATTAACTATTTCCCTTTCTGTGACGCGGTCGTCCAATGTCGCGTCACGCTTTGGATTTGACAAATGATGGTCAATAAAATTTTGAAAAGTTTGATTGTAATGGGTTGCAGTGCCACTATATAAACTTTCATAGTGTTGGCGAAAAGCTATTGGACTAGGCTGTTGTGTGAATAAACGTGGTGGTTGGATTTTACGCCAAAAAACTGCTGGATTTTTGTTAATAGAGTTTTCCATTATGACGCATTTTTTGTAAAAGTATGCACGTTTGGCTTTGCGGATAACCAGTCGTAAATTTTTACGTTTTTTAACTAGTTCGTCACGTGAAAAAACGCTTATAAAATTTTGATACTTTTTAACTGCCCTGTAGTAATTCTTTTTAGCTACATCACAACTGATGTCCCACCACTCGTTCAAAACCGAATTTTTAACTTTTTTTAGTTTAACACATGGCAAGCTAACATTTTCAATAAGTAATTTTGCGTCATCCAGACATTTTTCAATGTCAACTCTGGAAATTGAATTTTTACAGTTTTCTGCAATTCGTTCAATCTCATTTGAGCATGATATGGATTCCAAGTTTTGTAGAAAGTCTGCGGTTTTATCTTGACGCCATTGCAAAATTACTTTTTGATTATTGAATCTAGGTTTTGCATGTGTTGACACATCTAAAACATCAGTACCGCATTGAAAAGAGAAAAATATTGGGCGATGTGATGAGAATTCACGCTCCGTGTTTGTTGCCGAACTCAGATTAAAATCATCACAAATTTTAAATTCAGAAAAAAAGCCGTACAGTGAACAATCTGAGATGACATAATCAACAACACTTTTGCCTTGTATAAGACCAGTTTTTGTCTGCTTAATATTTGTAAATTTGCCTATGGTTGCATCTGCACCACAACATCCGTTTAAAATATACAAGTTACAAACTGAGCAAATGTTAAGTAATTGTCTGCCAAACGAGTTTACAACAACAAAGTCTTCGCTGGTTCTGTATGGGATTGTAGGAATTGAAATGCCGATATTGGGCAGATGGTTGAATTTGTTTTGATCTGTAAGTGATGAATAATTTACTCTACTTTGGCCAATGCGGGCATTCAAGTCCCCAAGTACAATCACATATCCGCGATTTTGCAGTTCAATTATTTTCGATCTCAATTCGTCAAACATATTAACATTGCAAGCTTCGTGTCTTGGTGAGTTAGCTGGAGGGATGTAGGCAACACAAAAATATATATCAGTATTATACTTAAACAGTTGCTTTGACATTTTTAACCATAAAAAATCTGTAGAATTTAGGTTGTTAGTAATAGACACGTATTTTGCAATGTTATTTTTGACGTAAACAATAATACCGCCGGAGTTTCTAAAAGCACGACTATTATAGATTTTTTGGTTGACGTAATATTCCGTGAAACCAGGATATTTAAACTCATCCATCTGATAATCAAACTTCCATGTCTCAACAAAACAAAGAATATCGGCGGTTGAAAAAAATTGTTGAAAGATTACAAGCTTATCGACAGAAAGCCCTTGTATGTTAATGTAGGCTACAGATATATCACCCATGTGTATAATTTAACAGTAATAAAAAAAAAGAATAACGGGTAACCGTTGAAATGAACAGAAAGAGGCTACACGCCATCAAAAGAAACAAACAGAACAGTAACCATGAAAACAAAAACAGCAATCATAAAAATAAGAAATGACCTCAATTGTCATTACAGATCAGGGCTGCAGAAATGGTTGACAAGCTGCTTTAAACAAATCAAAAATATAATATTTACGCTTTTGGAACATAATTCCGCTGTCAATAAAGTATGCCCGTGGCTGGCCATTGTCGAATAATTGTTTCATCAGGGGATAGGCTTTAGATCGCAGTTGTCTGGCACTGTCCGTCAAATCATCGCGAATGCGAAATTCAGCGCTCAGTGAACCTCTCAGTTCCCGAAATTTTGCCATAATGCCATCCTTGGCCACTTTAGAAACCAGCTTGACCTTTACAGGTCGATTCCTGCCTTCACTGTACCGCCCCATGCGAAACGAATCTGACACTATACCCGGGTCAATGCTGAGGCCCAAGTCAGCTTTTAAGAAGTCACAAACAGTTTTACGGATATCCTCAGTGCGTGTTTCCAAGAGTCCATAGATAACCAAATTATTCGCCTTCATTTCGTATTCGAGCTCCTCAATTTTATCCCGCAGTTGTCTGTTAGAGTCCTCGATTTCTGTTATCTTTTGGGTAGTTCTAGCAGTATGATCGCTTAGGTTGGACATCTCAGCCTTGATATCCACAATTTCACCCGCCGCGAACTCTAAACTGTGTTCAAATTCCCCCATTTTATGAATAACAGGCTCTATTTGAGCTTTAACAATTTGAACAAGTTCATCTTTTAAGTGTGAAATGTCAGCACTTTTAGCCCCGGTCTTTTCAATAGAATCCAGACGCGTCGAAAACGCACGAAACTGATCTGCCAGATCAGCTAATTCAGATTTTTCAGGAACACAAGATTTAGGTGTGCTCTGCGAAGCACTGCGTAAAGTGCGTGCTTTCTTGGAACTCATTTTGGCAATAGAGAACAAATAAAATCAAAATAATCGAGTGGAGCTGGATTATCAAAAATTAACACGGTTAAGCAGGCGGCAAATCCCAATCCAATGTCCAAAAAGTACAAAAAAACAAATTTGTAATTCAAAATCATGAAATCAAATCGAAACAGTTGTATAAAAAACACAGAAATTGTGGCCAATACATGTAATCTGTATATTAAATCAATACTCCATAATATTCGCTTGTCAGTGAAGAGACTGTTAGAAAACCGACTGCACACCACAACATCACATGTACGTATGTTATGTGGTCAAACAAACTTAGCGTGTGTGGGCCCAATAAATGGCCAGCACATAAAATAGAGGCGAAGGTTCTGACAACAGCTGTCTCTGCAACAACTTGACAGCTCGCCAAATCTAAAAACGTATATTTTCTGATTAATTCTCATAATTTTTCAGCAAATATGCGGATTGAAACGTATAAAAGTGAAGCGTATAATGCGCTTTAGTTTTGACACGGTTCCTAAGTAAAGGTCACAGAAATGCAAATAAAATTTGCGAATAATAGCTGTTGTATGTATATTGATCTCAATAATTCTCGTGTATAGTTATACAACCAGTGTTAAATAACCGGGGGCCGCTTGCTCAACTTTAAGGGTGAATTTCACGACGGTGGTTTTATAAAACCATGGTTTTACGTACCTTTTGATAGGATTATCACAGTTTACATACGAAATATTGCCTAATTAGTTACGAATTTAGTAGATTTTCTTAAACCGTGGTTTTAGCTGAGTTGAAATTTCATCAGAACAAGTACTTGCTGTGCTGCAGGTTTGACATTTTAACGGAAAGTTAAAGCCATGGTTTAAAGAAATCAACGAAATTCGTAGCGAATGAGGTGATATTTCGTAATGAAATTATGTGATAATCATATAAAGGTACGTAAAACCCTGGTTTGATAAAACCACATTTGTGAAATCCACCCTAAAAGTCCTACAATTGTAACAAATGTAAGTGCAAAATCAAGCGATTCGTTACAACTTCGTCGTATAAATCCATTACAAATCACCATATTTCGCACTTACCTACATTGGTTAAACAATTGTGAGACTTGTAAACTTCTGCAACTTGTTAAAATCAGAACAAACCCAAAAACATGATGACTTGAACCGCTGCCATGAAAAAGCAATTTTGTAGCCCACATTTCACTGGCTTTTGTAGCCCACATTTCACTGGCCATCCCAAATGAAAGCTCTTGTTCACAATTTGCATAAATTTTTCCTGTCGTTACCACAGTAGTGACATAACCTTATGTACATTTGATAGCCCTAGCTAATTACATGTATTGCGTGTATTCGCTTCGACAAAATCGTGTGTGTGTTTGATGGAAACTTCCAGTCATGTGTGATCGTGTTTTGTGAGTAAGCTTGCCCACGAGCCAGCTATCTAAGTTTGTTTGTTGTTGCTATAAATGCTGTTGGTTTTTTAGTTACTGTAGGCCTGTGTTTTTTCTGTCGGCCCACAGGCCGACAGATCTTACCAAGAGTACATAATGGCTTCTCACTCTATATAGAAGATTGAGACGCTATTATGTACTCTTGGTCTTCCTGAACGCTCTGTCGGGAATTTCCTGATTGTTTCGTGTGTATATTGTGTGTACGTGTGTGTTGTACATTGTGTGTGTATGTGTCAGCTGAGCATACGTACGCGCACATGCGTACATATGCTCAGCTCATTTGCATATTAATGCGCGCAGGCTGCCGCCTGCTGGTCTAGCCATTGTGGGATTGGACTTTCTGCAGCCCAAGTGGGCTTTGTGTTTGAGCTTTGTAGCCCGATTGGGCTTTGTTTTTTTGTATTTGTGGTGGCCCAATAGTGGCCTTTGTCTACGCTTTTCTTGGGTTAAATAAAACCCCTTTTTTAGTCTATTCGGTCTGATATTTGAACTTATCGTAGTTAGTGTCTTATTATGACCTGTGTTGATATTAGTTGTATTGCGGGTGGCTGTACTCTTCCCATAGGGAAGGGAAAGTCGCCCTGATTGATTACGGAGAAATACGGTGGGCCACTTAGTACACAGTCCACTTGCTTGTTTCGGCCGGCCCCAAATTTTCTCCACACGCTCCTTATACCGGCGTACTTTACACGTGTTTTGAAATTTTGATAAAAAGTCACTCTAAGTCTTAGTTTTGTTAATCTAGCCGGCTTAGTTGTCAAATTTAGTTTTATTGGTTGTCAAGTTTGATTTGTTACATACACATACGGCTATATAATGTTTGGTTTTTAGTTTTTTCGACAATGTTTTCTAATTTCGAAAAGTTTTCGAAAGTTAAATTTTTTTAATTTGAAAACTTTTTAATAGTAACTGTCATAAACAATATAAATAGAATGTACTTACAGAACGCGGTAACATCTGAAAAACACACTGTTTGCACTTTGCTGTGCTATGTCACTAAAGTAGTAGTGCTATTTTGTTACCATTATTTAGGCTGACGTTCCAAACACGGCTTTTTCTTTTCAGCACCACATCAAATGACTGAGAGTCTACTATTGGGAACAGGGGGTTGTGCGACAAACAGTCCTAAGCGACCCACTTTTTCAAACATTGCGCAAATATACACATGGACAAGACATATACATTCTGGTCTGCTGCTATGAAAAAATTGTGGTTGGAGAATAAGTTTTGACACACAAACTATGTATAAGTGACCAAGATATACTAAAACAGGCCACGTTTAAACATGTAGGCTATTGTCATAGCTTTGCTTAGGGACACAAAAAGAGGGACAATGAGATGTATGAGTACAAAGTGTGAACCAGTTTTATTCAATCAAGAACATCGTATTTTGTTTTTTTGGCTAAATTGAAACCGTTGTTTTCAATTTTGTCAAGAGTATTCAAAGTAAAATTTTGTCACAAAATTTGAAAAACACTTGCCAGACAAACAAAGAAATTAGTGTGAAATTGTGAACATGTTTAAAGGTTTAAAGGTTAATTTAAAAGGCTGCAGACAGCTAAATTGTCCAGAACATTCTCTAAATACGGGACTATAGCGTATCAACTGACTTTCATAATTACAAAGTAATTAAACGCACTAACGAAAGTTCTAAAGCAACATGCATGAACTTTGCAAAAGTGATAAAAGCAGCTGAAAATTTTGCATTAATATTACTGCTTGTTTGTTATGATTGCCGATTTTTATACCAGATGTTTTTATTTTGTGTAGGTGTTTTGTTTCCAAAGCATAAATTACAAAAGTAATCAAATAGGTTTGCGCCAGAAACGGAGGTAAGCACTTAAAAAAATAGCCACAACCGGTGAAAGTGTTGACAAGAATTGAGCGGAAACAGTCATTAGTGGAAATGAGGTGAAACTCAACGTGTACTGTGTAGCTGGTGCAACTATCTTGCTCCCGAGATATGTGACGGAAGAGCGGCATAAAATTTCGGTACAAAAAGTATTCAGAAGAAGCGAAAAACCAAATGTACGGCAAGAACACATAATAAATAGAAGTTTGTAACTCTGTAAGATTCACAAAAGCAGAAGTTACAGCTATGGTCATGTAATATAATTGAAAGTAAGTGAAGTCAGAACAAAGAACAAAACTACGAAAGCTGAAGAAAATAAGGCTGCATTACCAACTTGGTGACTTAAGACTCATAACTTAGACCGCACCCCAACCGAACAGGACTAGTCAGTGCGTGTTTGCTTGCGAAAGCTCATGTTCTGGTTCTTTTAAGGCGGGAGGTGAAGAAAAAAATAAAAAATCAAAAATGATCTGTGTGGTCGAGTGACGAGTGGTTGATTTGAAAGGTTCGTAACAGTGAGGTGACAAGATCGATTCCACGTGGATTACTTTTTGTCAGACGTCTGCATTTTCAAATTGCCTATTTGCTAACCAAGAAAGCAGCACCTCGACTTCACTAAAATACATTAGTCATTTTAGTTGTGACAGATGCAAAGTTAGAAAATGCACGGCAGAAGATGTGCAAACACACTTCTCACCTTGACACTTCACCGTTAACACTGCGTTATGATTCCAGTTTGATTCAAAATGATTGGTCTGTTAGGCTGTGGTCCTACAAGAAACTAGCAACAGACTGCAGTTTGCAACAGCAAAAATTTTACAGTAGTCTGTCATATTTGACTAAAAACCTGCTGCGAGCTAATTTTCTATTTAAATTTAAAACTTTCGTCAAACTCCAAATTTCGGTTGGAAATATCCTTTAAGAGAAGACTGAGGCACTATGCCGCAGAAAGCAAAATAAACCGCTCTTCTTTTAATTTGTCGAAGCAAAGAGATGGATTTTTTCATACCTGAATCAAAATGGTTAAAGCCTCAAAAACTGCCAGCAAGCTTCTTCCAGAAACAGTTTGTAATTTTCACTTGGTGACTTGTGTAGTTCCATGGAAACATGAGTGAAAAGCAACAAAGATGTGCTACATATCAGAATACATGTGCACACTCACTGCACACTATTTTATATAAAATATATTAATGAAAAAGTGTAAAAAACTGTTCGGCAGTTCTTCCAGCGAACAAACGAGGACTACCATGACTAGGTAGGTAACCATGGCCTGCCTTTTCTCACCCATTTTCTCACCCGCTTTTTTTGTTACTACCCGTCATAGCTGCATTGGTGTGCTTAGGGTAATCATATATAGCGTTACTTATGCTTAATACGCAAATAGATCACATTTGTTTAATTGACTTAAAATATTTGAACAAACTCAGAAATCGTGGCCAAATGTTACAGAAGTTGTATATTGTAAGTTGTATATTATAACTTTATAAGTTGCTTGTTTTGTTATTTGTTAAGATATAAATTATCGTCACACATCATACACTCTTAACCAGGCATCCAGGCTAAAGTCCAACTATGTGTTTGGGGTTGGTTACCCAAGAACATCAAAGACTGGAGTATATGTGTGTGTTGTGTGAATTTTGTACATGGTATTGTAATACATATAGAATTTTTTGTTACGATATTCTAAATTACTGAAATAGAACGTATTAGACTGGTTTTAACGTAAGACTGCCTTTATGTGTTGTATCCCTAGGGCTACCCCCTACTTGGGGTAGACTTTTCCGCAATAAGAGAATGTCGAAATTAGTCTAAAACCGCGTTTAAACGCATCTATTCACACGTCACAGTTCGTCATGTTACGTATTTTACGTACTTTTCAAATTGGCGGTATTTGCGCATGAATAAGCGCTCCGCCTTCTGCTCCATAGTTTTTATAACGATAGAAAGGCTGCCAGCGCTTTAATATACCTAAATTGTAGGCTTACACGTTTTTGAGCAATGACGTGTCGTGTGAATAGACTTTTATACAAACTTTTATAAATTATACTTTTCACGTTAATAATAGGATCTAAATTTAATATTTAAAATTATTATTTTAATTTGTTTATTATTCTGGATGTTGTTTCGGAAAGGGGGACGTAGCCTGAGTTCAAACTGGCCGCTTTGCAAAATTATATATTCTACTCTTGTGTGACTGGCTCAAGTCAGTCACAGATTTTCAAGAAGAAGGGGGGAGGCGCGCTCACGCTGGAACAGGGGCTAGGTAGTTAGGTGTGCGCGCCAGTGAGATCTAGGGCTAGGTCCCCTGAGTTAGGCCTATGCTTTTAGGTTAGTTTTTGTTATTTTCTCTTGTTATAAAATGTGTTGTTGATTTTATATTAAATAAAAATTTCGCTTTTCAATAAAATTCTGAATCTGTAAAACCGCCTCTTTAGGGCTTTTTAGGGCCTCCTGATTGTAGTAGCCCTTGGAGGGCTTTGTGGCTATTTGTTGGGGAATTCGTGTGTGAGCCCCGGACCTGTTTAGGGCAGCTTCTGAGCGATTTAGGGCACTCTGCCCCGGCCTTCACCGTTATAGCGCGTTCCACTTGGGCTCGGGCGCACGGTCAATTCTGCCCTCTGGCCCTCGCCTTTTCGGCCCAAACTCCAAGAGCCCCGTGGTTCGCGGTATAACAAGTGGCGACCGTGACAGGACGGTTCGTTCTTCAGGTTAGCCAGCCAGTTTGCTAGCCGAGCCACCCTGCAGGTCGTCGTCCGTCCATCCGCCAGTGTGTGATCGGAGCAGCCCAGTCATCGGGTCGTCTTTGCCGCCTTGCTATCCGTGCCATGCCAGTCCAGCGATTTGGCAGCGTGTGCCGCCCTGTGGTCCCAAGCTGGTTCCCGACATTGCCAGATTGGACATGAACTCTGTAGTTAGCTTGTGATTTTTGTTTGTGTGTCTGGTTCGGCCGGTATATACTTGCATGTTGCGCGGATCGCAGCAGGAAATTTAGGTAGGGGAGCGAAGGACAGTTAGAACGTTCGTAGGATGTGTGTGTGGTATGAATGTGAGTGTGTGTGGCCATAAGAAGAAGAAGAAGATCAGATTTTATTTGTTTTGATACGACTGCGGGTGTTGAAATTGTGGGAGAAATGTGCGGAGCAGTAGCTGCGAGTAGGTGGGTGGCGTACGCGACGGGTGCCCGGCCAGCATCCCGAAAATCGCGTCTGTTAACGTGCTGTGCACGAGGCGTACGTCGTAAGAAAGCAGGCGCGAGCTCGCCAATGTAAGGGTGATAGTATCCGAGTAGTTCGAAGAAGCAGCTACGAGTGAGAGAGAAGTAGAGAAATTTGGGGGCGCCCAGGGAGAAAGGTCCGGACCGTAGGGGTTACTAACATGGGTGTATGTAGTGGGAAACCGAAATTTAGCTAGGTACGTACGGTTCTTTTAGGTAGGGTATGCGTGTAGTGGGTTTACGTAGGGAGAACGGTCTAACTGACCGATGGGCTTTGGGGTATGCTGGTCGAAGCGGGCACTCGGGTTGTGCGATCTCGAGTTCATCTGGTGAGACCTCCAGGAAGGAGGGGGGCATGGGAAGACCAAAATTGTCGGGTAAATGGGGGAATGAATACGGGTAATTGAGGGGGTAGATTTGTTATTGTGGGTAATTTCGGGTCGGTGTGATTTTATCATTTGTTATTGTTTTCGCTATTGGTTTAAAAATGGAACGAGTCCTAAATTATAGCAAAAAGTCTAAATTCTTGAGTGGGTTACTAACATATTGTTTGGTATTTGTTGTGTGTACTTGTTTGCGCATCTTCGGGAATTTTATTATGTGCTTTGCCAAATTTTTCTAAATTGCTATTTTAAACTCGGCGAAAATTTGAAACCGAAAGTAGGCGGAAAAGTGTACCCCAGCTAGGGGGTACCCAAATTATGTGCGCTAGACACGCCGGGACGTCGTGCCCGCGCAGGGGGGCACCTGTTGTATCACTAGGGCTACCCCCTACTTGGGGTAGACTTTTCCGCAACAAGAGAATGTCGAAATTAGTCTAAAACCGCGTTTAAATGCATCTATTCACACGTCACAGTTCGTCATGTTACGTATTTTACGTACTTTTCAAATTGGCGGTATTCGCGCATGAATAAGCGCTCCGCCTTCTGCTCCATAGTTTTTATAACAATAGAAAGGCTGCCAGCGCTTTAATATACCTAAATTGTAGGCTTACACGTTTTTGAGCAATGACGTGTCGTGTGAATAGACTTTTATACAAACTTTTATAAATTATACTTTTCACGCTAATAATAGGATCTAAATTTAATATTTAAAATTATTATTTTAATTTGTTTATTATTCTGGATGTTGTTTCGGAAAGGGGGACGTAGCCTGAGTTCAAACTGGCCGCTTTGCAAAATTATATATTCTACTCTTGTGTGACTGGCTCAAGTCAGTCACAGATTTTCAAGAAGAAGGGGGGAGGCGCGCTCACGCTGGAACAGGGGCTAGGTAGTTAGGTGTGCGCGCCAGTGAGATCTAGGGCTAGGTCCCCTGAGCTAGGCCTATGCTTTTAAGTTAGTTTTTGTTATTTTCTCTTGTTATAAAATGTCTCGTTAATTTTATGTTGAATAAAACTTTTAATTTTCAATAAAATTCTGAACCCGTAAAACTGCCTCTTTAGGGCTTTTTAGGGCCTCCTGATTGTAGTAGCCCTTGGAGGGCTTTGTGGCTATTTGTTGGGGAATTCGTGTGTGAGCCCCGGACCTGTTTAGGGCAGCTTCTGAGCGATTTAGGGCACTTTGCCCCGGCCTTCACCGTTATAGCGCGTTCCACTTGGGCTCGGGCGCACGGTCAATTCTGCCCTCTGGCCCTCGCCTTTTCGGCCCAAACTCCAAGAGCCCCGTGGTTCGCGGTATAACATATGGGTGTGGGTGTGTGTGAGTGTTTATTTTGGGTTGTGTTTTTTTGTGATTTTCTGAAAGAGTGAGAATTTTTGTGTGGGTGGTTTGTTGGGGGTGTTGTGTTGTGCCGTTTGCGCCGTCGCTGTTGCCGCGGCGGGAGGGGCGCGTAGCTTTGATTTGTCTTGTGTAGTTTAGGTTTGTGTGTGTTTTTTTTGGGTGGGGTGGGTGTGGTTGGGTTGTGGGCTGGGGGGGTGGTTGTTTTTTGTTTTGTGGGTGGGGGGGGGGGGGGGGGGGGGGGGCGTGTTGGGTGGGTTGTTTTTTTGTGTTTTTAAGGTGGGTAGGGGGGGGGGGGGGTTTGGGTTTTTTTTTTTTTTTTTTATTAAAATAAAAAAGTTTTTTTTTTTTTTTTTTTTGTTGGGTTAGTTGTAGTTTTTTTTTTTTTTTTTTTTTTAAAAAGAAAAAAAGAAAATTTATTTCTCTAAAAAAAAAAAAAAAAAAGCACCGCGGTGGTTTTAGGTTATTTTTATTAATTTTTTTAATATTTCTTTTAGATTTTTTTTGTTTTTTTTTTTTTTTGTTGTGGGGGGCGCCCCGCCCCCGATCGCTATAGTTACTTATTTATTATATGTGGGGGGGGGGGGGGGGGGGGGTTGTTTGTTTTTTTTTTTTTTATTTTTTGTTTTGTTTTTGTTAAAGGAAGAGACATCAATTTATATTATGTGTGATTTTTTTTTTTCGTGCGCGAAGAAGTGAGAGTTTGGGGGTGGGATTTTTTTTTTTGGGGAGGTAGAAATAAAAAAAAAGTACGCCACAAAAATTTTTTTTTGTGGGGGGGTTTTTGGGTCTGCGTGGTGTTTTTTTGTTTGTTAAAGTGTTTTTTTTTTTGTACGGAATTTACGGGTTAATTTTTTTTAGGGGGTGTAGCTTTTTTGACAGACTTTTGACTGAAATTGATTTCAGATTTCCTGAGTAATTTATACTGCTTTTTTGCTTCTCTGAAGAAAAAATTTTGATACATACTTTACGTGCTGAATAATTCTGTAAGAGGGGAATAAAACTTGATTTAACGTACTAGGTTATGAAACTCATGGATAATGTCAAGTTCCAAAAATATTTTAAAAGACTAGTAATTTTTATTTTTTAGCTGAAAAATTTGTGAAAATATATACATATGTGCTTTCTTGAGTTTCAATTTAACAATTAATACCTACATAATTACCGTATTCAGTAATAGTTGAATATCACTGTTTAATTCTGATTAGTTCTTCAATTTGAACTTGGTGACACCAGCATCTGATATTGTGACCACGCTCTCGCATAGCAGTTTAAGTATGTACATGAAACTTAGGCAATATACAATTAAGGTAGCAACGTAAAAAACGTATAGATAGATACGTTTGTATATAGATACGATACGATAATATACGATACAATTGTATATTGTACATTTTTATGTATATACTGCCGAAGTAAAACTTTTATAGCTAAAAACAAGAAATCAGTAATAGGGCCATCATAAAATCGCTAGTCAATGATTGGTCGTACTGTATAATGTGAACTCGTTAGTAGATTGCTCACGAGAGTCGGCCCGCGGGTTGTGTGTGGTGGTGAGTTGAAAACTTTGACGTGCGTCTACTTTCAAGCAGGACAAAAATTTGTATTTCTGTAGAAGTAATTGACATTAGTCACAGGTCATGCAAATTTCATAAATTTACGAAAATTGCAAAAGAGCATAGCCTCCATCATTACTTCAACTCTGGTGACCAATTCTTGGCTATTCTATAGCACGTGCACAGTTGACCTTAGTTTAAAGTCAGCCAAAAGCAACTTCTATAGAATGGATCCTTATCTACTTCATATCGGAGATATCTGCAGAACTAAAGCCACTGCGGTGGCTTTCCTGAAACAGCACGGATTAACCGACAAAATTTTCTCAATATTGAACTGTGCACGTGCTATAGAAGATGGTATTCGGCTATGTCGTAGTAAAGTCCAACTGTGCACGTACTATAGAAGTGGCTTTTTCCTGTTGCGGCACACCGCAACAGGTTCTTATGATGACCCTAGTACAAAACGTAAGGCTGTGCGATAAAATTAACCATATGTGTGTGTGCGTGTGTGTCTAATTGATAATGCCTGTGGATGACTTTCAGGCTTGAGCAAGCAGGCTTCTTCCTGTTGAATGATGTGTGAAGTGACAATGCATAGCAAAGGATGTGTGCGCGGTTGAGTGTACTTTGATAGCTGTGATTGTGCGGGTGTAAGTGCACATGACTGTGTTTGAGACGTGCGTCTGTTCATTAGTTGATCGTGTCTGCATTGTTGAATTTAACCCATGTGATTCGAGTAAAAATCAAGCCAGTTTTTTATTTCACATGTTTACAAAATCTAATTACTCCACCAGTCTCCAAGTGAAATTTACAAACTGTTTCCGAAGAAAATCTGTGTGACAAGTTTCACGATTTTAACCTGTATGATTCAGGTATTAATCAAATCCAGCTCTTTGCTCATGCAAAGTGGCTAATTCTATTTGGAACTGCTTCGGGTTTTTACCGGAGCTTTATTCTTAGCTGTCAGAAATGTAGATTACGCTAATGCGTGTAGTTGAAAAAATTTAAGCTTTAGTTAAAACAAAAATTTGAGCCCGGTTTCATATGCATGGTGGATAACATGTGAAGCTTCAGGTTTAAAAATGGCATTCTGGCATTTGCTAAAAAATGACGGTATCACCCATCAAAGGTTTAGAGTCTGATTGTGTCATTTTGTTACAATTTGACATTTTGTCACAGCATGTGAATGAAGGGTTCTTTACTAACATATTCTGAAGAAAATTTTAGTGTTTAACCTATTTTCTTCACAAGTTTATATAAGTAATAAAGCAAGTGGGTGAGAAAAGGCGAGTCATTTGTCGTAGTCATGACCGTATGCGTATGTTCGCTTGAAGAATTTGTATAGAGTAGAATTGGGCTTGGCAAAACTGAAGAAATAGAAAGAAAGCAAAATTTTACAGGTTTGCATACATATATTTTAGTATTTAGTGTGCACACGCATTCTGGTAGCATATATTCGCTATCTTTCGAATTAAGTTTCCAATAAAATGAACAAGTCTCACAAAAAAATTTACAAAATGGTTCTGCAAATAAACTGAGTGGCAAGTTTGAACGTTTTAACCTGTTTGATTTGGGTATGAATCAAATCCAGCTCTTTGCTCAAGCAAAGTTGTTGGCTTTTTTTGTTTTTTAGCCGTTTGGTGAAAGTTTGTCCAAGTTGGAATAAAAAATGAGCTCGCAACAGGTTTTTTGTCAAACATGACGAACTACTGTAAAATTGATTCTATTTTTCTTTTGCAGCAAACTGTTGCTTGTTTGGCTGACTTTAAACTAAGGCCAACTGTGGACGTGCTATAGAATAGCCCAATTCTTCAAAGTTCACAAGAGACAGGCACATAAGATCGTTCGTGCTGAACAAACTTAGCACATTTCAACTGACTTTTGATACTACTACTACTTTTTTTACTACTTTTTTGAAAAGAACAGTTAATATTTTAATCCATTTGGGCTATTTAGTTTCTTGACGAACACTTAAGGGTTAAACTTAGTGTGAGTAGCAAGGTGTTGAAAGCAAGATATTACGAAAAAAGTTTGCATAAAACTGCTTCTTGTTGTGATGTATATAGTTTTGGAAAATAGAAGAAAAACAGTTTTGGAGTTCTACTAAGTAAGTAAACTGTGTTTTTATCGGATTTAGGAAACTTTTTAGATTGATAACGGAATTTTATTAATTGAATATTTATATGACGTAATTTATAGTTTATAGTAACTTCGTATCTCATAGTTGCTTTCTAGTTTGTACATAGGTGAAGTACCTGACAATTCCATTCCAAAAAACGAAAAAACAAAAACAAACTATGTCAACTTAAAAATACATGTTAAAAATACTTGTATTGACTACCTTTAACTGTCTTATTAAGTTTTAGCAATAACAGAAGGTTTACATTATTAAAACGCGGTTTCATCTTCTTATCATATTGGCACCGGTACTGCAAGCTGTAGCGCAATTTATCAACTGAGTCTGTGAGGTACGCATCCCAATCCCCTCCAAAAATTTGCGTCGTATCGCTCCAATCAAAATCAAACTCAAGACGGCCGTTGATCCCGAATTGACAATATCGGTATACTTGAATGCAGCGTCGATATATCTCCACGTAAAACCATTCAAGATCTGCAGAATTAGACTAACTAATCCTAGAATTAAAATGTTAAGCTCAGCTCGGCGCGTCGTTTTGCTCCGGCTGTCTCGTAGTGGCGCAATTTTGTTGCGTTGAAACGCAATAGTGATATAACAGAGGCTATAGCACAGAAAGCTGGCAACCCAACAAGTAACCTCTTTCACTCGCCAATACGTATCGTTGGTTTGGGCATCAACCAAATCGGGATCGCTCCAAAGTGCATAAGTACAGGTCGGGTCCACAAAAATCCCCGTATTGTGCATCACAGCAAAAACTATCGTTTCTACAAAGTTAATGACTCCAAAACTTAAGCCGAGCAAAAAGTAGCTGGTATGATTAGGTAAATTACAGACCATAGGTACATTAATGGTAACTTGTTGGCGAAATAAGGTAAACAGCCTAGTTACCGCGAGTAAAATGTACATGTACAGCTGCATACTGTAGGTAGTTTTAGAGAAGTATCCCAGTAAAACATGAAAAACGGTTGTTCTTTCATTAGTTTCAGTTTGACCACTATTTTAGCCGTCACGAGTGAAATAGCATAGAAGAATACGACTAAACACACCAAAACTATTCCCGTAATTCGGCGACTTAAAGCGCTTGAAATGTCATTGCACTTAAAATTCACCGTCGTGTTGTTGGACATTTTTTAAAACAAGATATCTTGGTTTCCACCAGGCAAGAATAAGAATTAAGAAACAAGAAAAAAGTACTAAAAGTCTTTGTTCAAGAAAGTTGTCAGAGGCAAACTGATCATGGAAAGGAACAGTTTTTGCAAATCGTCCAACTTTGAAGAGCATGAGTTAACGAACTGTTATTTTGGATTCTCTTTTGCTGGTGATACCTTATGATTACCCCAGTTTGAATGCCTTGTTAAGGCTACTTCTTACTCGGCTGCATTAGTCAGTGAAAAAAAGAAAAAAGAATAAAGGCAGAATTACAATTGACTCTTTTAATAATCTCTTGTATGATTGACCAAGTCATGCGACTCAACGAAAGATGAAGACAAATTCGAAAGTTCTTAGTTCTGTCATGAAGCTGAGGGGAATCCTGCGCCTTGAATCCTCCACTGGAGACAAGAGAGTTATGTTTGTCCAGCCAGAGCTGTCAAAAATGCCGCTTGCCTGCCTCAAATATAGTTCCACTCGGCCGCCTTTTCTACGGTCCTTAAGCTGATTATGTCATTGACGTCGCTGATTCCAAAAGCCATCAGTAGCGTGTGAATCACGCTTGCCGGAAGATGTGTATACATAACCAACCAATGCGGCACACATCGATGGAATGGAGAATACTGCTTGACCACGGCCCGGCCCGGCTCGCATGGTAGTTTTAGAATCTGTAACAGAGCACGAAATAAACGTCTACTGGCTAAGTCCAAGAGGAAGAATACTATTTAACCGGAATAATGGTACGCAAATTTTTTTTGCAAAAAGAAGCAGGCTTTAATTTAAGTACGAACAACAGTACAAAAGTATCCGTCACTATCATCTTGCTGAGTCACAAAGCGACTGTAACTAAGCAAATATGATCTACATTGGCTTCTATTACGCTGTTCATGCTGTGTTCAAGTGCTCCCGCACTTCAAATCTCGTCGACAACAAAAGTGTGTAAACCGTCCACCAAAGGTGACGAAAGAAGCTGGAGGCGCAAAGGGGGCGCAAGTGACCTTGATCATTTTGGCAAAGGTGTTGGCTGTGGGCACTGGCGCAGCGGCGTAATATGCATGTACAGGAACGGGATCAGCACAAGAGAAAAACCAAGACCGGCAGAACCACTGCCGATTCCCAAATCCACGGCTACTCCTGCTACTGCAACCAATTCCTGCTACTACGACTTCTGCTTCAGCAAGACGTACAGACAGGACCAACTACAACAGCAATTACAACTACTATTCCAACCACAGCACTGGCAACAGATGCTGACAGCTCCGACTACAACAGCAATTACAACTACTATTCCAACCACAGCACTGGCCACAGATGCTGACAGCTCCGACTACAACAGAAACTATAACTACAACTCTGACCACAACAGCAGAAACACAACGGAAACTACACCTACAACTCTGACCACAACAGCAGAAACACATACGGAAACTACAAATACAACTCTGACCACAACAGCAGCAAGACGTAAGACGGTAGGACCACTACCACAGCAATTACAACTACAAATCCCACCACAACACCAGATACTTATACAGCTCCAGCTACAAATGCGACAACAACACCAGCAACCAGCTCCAACTACAACCAGAGATGCACGGGAGGAATTGGCTAGGGAGGATGCCCGACCTCTGGCGGAAGGGGGGATGGTCCCTAGCTCTGGCCATTTTTCGGCGACAGCCGAAAATTTTTCACAATTTTTCGATTTTCCACTCATTTTTGGGGTACTTCTTTGGCCGCAGGCGAAAATTTTTTTGCAAATTTTTAATTTTTAACGCATTTTTGGGCCACTTTTTTGGCCATCAGAGGGGGGGAGGTGGTGGTCGAGGGGGGAGTGCCGGATGTCTGAGGGGGGGGTGCCGACCTCCCTCAAGGGGGGGGGGGGGGTGGACTACCCCCCACAACCCCCTCCCCCTATGTGCATCTATGACTACAACTACTTCTCCGACCACAGCAACAGCAAAAAATACAAGATCAACTACAACAGCAACTACAACTCCCAGAACAATGCGGGCAACTCATACAGCAACTACAACTACAACAAAAGTAGCACATACTAGATCAACTACAACAGCAACTACAACTACCTGCACAATACCAGCAACACATACAGCCACAATTACAACAGCAACTGCAACCACGAATTTGTAACTACGACAGTGATAACAAAAGCAGCTCAAAGCCTACAGCTGGAACCAAGAGGCCAACAACGCGTTCAGCTGCAACCACACAATAACAACACAAACAGCTGTACATATGCAAACTACAACCGCTACACAGCACTGAAGTGGCATCAGCTGGAACGACAACAGTTACAAAGAAACACCCGGATAAATTTAAAATAAAATATTCAACCGGGGTACTCACAACTGTACCCTTCGGGATCGGTTTGCAAGGCCCCAAACTTTGCCCTAAATTTAATTTAAAAGCATGCATTACATACACTCACACACCGTATGTAGTTAGGATTCCCTTGTTTTGGAGCCATACTCGTAGCCTGGTATGGTTTCGAAAACAAAAATTAGGTGAATCTGTGCACCACCCTGTGCTCGACCACCTTATGGGCAGATATAAAAAAAAAAAACAAATTATACAAACCAACAAAAGACTCAACAATTAACGTGTATAACAAACAGGTACAGATACATAATAATAGAAAACAATATCGGTCGAGTACTTAAATTTATATGCAAAAACGAATCAAGTAGCCTATATACAAATGCAAATTGCAGCCAATATGGAAGACGTAGTCCAAGGATATCCCTACCCATAAGGCATGTAAAAATTAAAAAACAGCAATATCTGGCATATTTTAATTTTTTAGGCTCAGCTACAGCTGTAATAAATCAGTTCCTATTTTTCAAATTTTAAAAAAAACTTGATTTTTTATTTCGTATATCTTCTTAATATATATTTCGTATATCTTTCAGCGTTGACTGTTTTATCTGTACCGTGTTGAACTCGACTGTATTCGTCAAATACCGTAGCATGCATCGCCAAATCACAACTACAAGTTCAACCCAGGAAAAACGTCAAAGCCAACGCGAATTTCGATTAAGTGTTCAATTTTTTCTGATCATTGCTTGGCTTGCGATTTCGGAAATTTGTTTCGTTGTGGCGCCTTTCTTATCGGTATCGAAATGGTGCTTTCTCGCCATTAGCATTGTCTACGTGATCCAATTATCGATCAATGGATATATTTATGTGGGCTTTAACAAACGAATTCGCGCGGGAATTCTAAAATTCAGGGCTAAAAATACAATGCCGCTGACGTCAAATATGTGATCATATGCTGCAATGTACAATTTTGGACATGAAAATATGAAGCGGAAAATCCAGCGGAAGAAAATAAGACCTGACACTGTGTCATATGTAAATAAGATAGTTCTCTGTAACAGTCAAATTGTTATCGTAAAAGTATGACGAAGAACATAACTCTTTAGTTGCATCTTCAAGTACAACACACTCAACCTGTTTCTACCTGTGCGCAATGTCCCTCGGTCTGTAGCTAATATTCCTTCGATACGACTAGTCACCAGTTGTAACTTGTCTGGTGGGTGGATAGGTTGCGTCCCTCCGTGTGTGATTCTGCATCCATGCCTTGTCCCTCTGTCTACTTCTACTAATAAAGTAGATTCAATATTTCGTTGCGCGTTGTTATTGCTTAGTTCGACATATCATTGTACAAAGCATAGTGCATCACATTACCTATTCACACATGGATTTATATTACTGAAAAATGATACTCCAAAAATATCCTTTTCAGAATGTCGAATCACAAAAAAAGAGAGATCAATGTTTGCGTTAAAACATCAGCGAGACCCGTTTTGCTGACAGCTTATACAATGACCCACTGAGGACATGTTTATACACTTATGTTTATTAACTGGCAAATTTTCAAATGTTTATGTAAGCTTATGGCTGGCGAAACTAGCAATTAAGATTACGAATAGCAATAGAACCGGCAAATTACGAAATAGTCACGCCACATGCCGATCATATACACTATTAGTGACGTCATTATTTCCTAATTTAGCCGGCTGTTAACATGAATCGACCCGAATTCCGCCACCAAACAAGTAAACATAACGGTACTCGCTACAGATAGCGAGATTTCCGCTTAATATTACACTGAAGGAACATAAGGCTATAAGTATGAATGAATCAACCATACGTTACTAAATTCCTGCCAGAAACGGTCATGATATTGAATATAACAATACATTATACAAAAAACAATAAAAGAATTAAAATTTAAAAATCTGTTTTGGTCCTTTTGCATCTGTAGCGACTGTCAGCGCTGTTTTATACTGTTCCAGTCTCGTGTATTGAAACTGGGGCACTTTTAGCTTTTTCTCATGGTACCAATTGGTAATGGTATCGAACATTTTCTCTTGTTCTTTCTAATTTTCGCCAATAGTGTACCATTTTGACATCCAAAATCCTCTAAAACTAATATCATTGAAAATCAGCGGACCGGTGGGGGCTTGTATCGGCTGTCTGCACATACCCCCATAGGTCACCAAGCAACCTTTTTGTCCTAGAACCGAGGATAAATACAGGAGGTGCTTTGATCTCCAACGCAGTTTAGGGCCAATTTCGGGGGACCGGCGGCTTTTAGAATTGATCTACCAACGTCGCTTTTTAGTTCTTCTTCGGTCAAAACGTGATCAGCTCCTAATCGGGTCAAATCAGCGTGCACTTCGTCGATATTCGGTCGTTTGTGAACTATATTGACGGATTTGAGACCAATAATTCGAGCCATTTGAACTACTGAAAAATTAAAAATGGAACACATAAAAAATGTCGATTCATACTTGTAGCCGTATGTCCGATCAGCCGGCAAAACTAGAGCCGCTATGTAAATATATTCCATACGTCAATTCATTACCCACGTGTTATGAAGACCAAAATAGCTAGTTTTATACGCAATTTTGATAATTTGCTGGCTGAACTAACATACGGCTTGATTGACCTGACATTAATAAGCCTTACAAGTTAAATTTCAATAAAAAGGTTTGGTCTCGTCCAAAGAAAAAGAACCAGTAAGCATTAAGCAAGCGATAAACTGCCAAATTCCAGTGTGAAACTTCAACGATATGTTGTGTTATTAATAAATTAAATTGTAAATCTAATCCGCTAAATCCACATTTGGCTCAAGTCCTATCTGCTAAATTCACTTTTGGCTCAAATCTAATCCGCAAAATCCACTGTTATTTCAAATCTAATCCGCCAATTCCAGTGGCTCAAATCTAATCCGCTAAATTCACTTCTATCTCAAATCTAATCCACAAAATCCACTTCGATCTCAAATCTAATCCGCTAAATCCACTTTCGGCTCCAATCTAATCATTTAAATCCACTTTTGGCTCCAATCTAATCTGACAAATCCACTTTTATCTCAAATCTAATCCGCTAAATCCATTTTTGGCTCAGGCGCCAACAAGCCACGCACTTTACCATTAATGCCCACGGCACTATTGGCGCCGTTTTGAATAACCACATCTCCTTCTTGCAAGGTCACAAAATCTTTCAACATTCGATAGGCGGTCGGGGGGTTGACCACAATTGTAGCTGCGGCCTCAGGGGTCAAGAGGTCACGGGACACTTTCCATAATTTATCGGCAGACAGAACTGTGTGGGTGGTCCAGGTTCCTGAACAAAATCTACTCAATATTATCAAGAGTACATATTCTTAATATATAGTGTCTCACTCTATATAGAAGTGCGAGAGTTAGAGTGAGACACAATTATGTACTCTTGATATTATTCCAGTTGAAATTTTTTCAAAATGAATTCAGAATATATATACTCCGTTTGATCTTTGATTTTCCAGTACGAATCCAAAATTGGAGAAATTATAAATGTCAAATCAAAATCAAATTGAGAAATCAAACTAAAATTTATAAGTTGCTATCACCAGGCAGTTTCAGAATAACTTCAGCACAAAAGACGGGGTCTTTGTTTTTTTTATGGTGTTTGACATTTCAGTTTTCTACTTTTGGACGAGTACGAAAATAGTTCCTTGTCACTCCGTACTAAATAGAAAATAGAAATACTAAAAGTAATTAAGTACTGGATAGTAATACTAATAGCTAAATCCAGATAGTTCCCTGTATGTACTAATACTTGACCTGTAAAACATATAAACCTTATACAATTATTAAAATGCCCTTAGATTCAAAGTAGATTAAAATGTCACTTCCAGTCCTTCTTAAATTAGATTGACAGCTCCTTACCGGAACCTGCACCGGCCGGTACCACCCAGTCTCCCGGTGCCAAATCCCTTACTCCGGAGCCAATTTCTAGGACTTCAAAAACGCCCTCATTACCACCTAAGGCCGGCAGGGTGGGTCGAATCGGGTAGATGCCTGAAATAGGAAATTTCAGGAAAAAAAAAGCTGATAAATCTTCGAAATTGTCAAAATTAGACTCAGTTCGCACTAGGCAGAAGTAAGGTTATATTTACTTCCTGAATAAGGGCCGTCCCCATCACAGAATTAAGAAGTTAGAAACTCACAAGTCACAATGAGCTTTTGTTATCGTTGATTCATTTCTTGTGTTTAATGCTTGCTTCTGCCAAAAATCAACTTTTATAGAACCATTTTTAAATAAAACTAAACTTCAATGCAAAGTATGTAAGTGTGGATTAGTTTACGGTGAAGTTATAGTTAGCCTAGGGTCTTATCCAAAATTGAATTTAACGGATTAGATTTAAATTAATTTTGTTAATAACACAGCACAAATGAATAACAGTGCGAAACAGTTTACATACTTTATTTCGGTGTGTGCAAAGTTTCAGCAAATTACGTGTAACTGACGCTGCGTTATGGACGGAATAAAGTTAAATCTAATCTGATAAATCCAATTTTGGACAAGACCCATAGTTACAGTAAGAGCTCTCGCCTTTTTGGTTGAAGCTATGTAACCTATGACCGATCCCTATTTTTTCATTTTAGCTTAACTTAAAATGTAACTATGGCCGACACGTATAATGTCTAATGTATAGATAAAGCCATAAAAACCATAAACCAAACCTAACAGAGTCCATATTTAGCCAGAAGCATCACCTCAGAAAACCTGCCCAAAACAAACAATACCTACTTCATTTCACACCCTTATGTTTCCAGATTCCAG